>JASDQU010250078.1:4017-20435 GCA_032191745.1 Picea mariana | reverse complement strand
AACTTTCATCTTTAGACTTGTGGTTGGTGATCTATTCAAGAGATAAACTGAGCATGCTACTGCTTCAGCCCAAAAAGTATTTGACAAGTGTTTCTCTTTAAGAAGTGTTCTTGCCATATTCATTATTGTCTGATTTTTCCTTTCAGCCACTCCATTCTGTTGTGGAGTATACCTGACTGTTGTTTGCATGATTATGCCTTGAGATTTGTAGAAATTTGCAAATTATCTGGAGTTGTATTCTCATCCTCCATCTGACCTGAGTGATTTGATATATTTTCCACTCTGTTTTTCAGCTTCTGCCTTGAATTCTTTGAATTTTGTAAATGTTCTAGACTTGTGTCTGAGAAAATAGATCCATATTTTCCTACTAAAATCATCAATAAACGTTAGAAAGTAAAAACTACCACCTATTGACTCTATTTGCATTGGTCCACATAGGTCAGTGTGAACAAGTTCAAGATGTTGTTTGGCTTGATTGGAAGACTGTGGAAAATTAGTTCTCTTGTGTTTTCCAAGTATGCAACACTCACATGGGGGAATTTTCTCTTTAAATATAGGAAGACCTTTGACCATGGAGTTTTTCTGAAGAAGACTTAGACTCTGAAATGGTAGATGTCCAAATCTTGTATGCAAAACCATTGTTTCATTCATAGTTGATGCACTCTGTGCATATGGTTGACTCAGATTTGTAGTTCTAAGGGTAAGGGGAAACATCCTATTTGGAGTCATATGGATTTCAGAAATCAATTTTCTGCTTGGGATTTTGTCATATATCTTACAAGATGTTCCCTCAAAAAGTACCATATAGCCATGTTCAATGAGTTGTCCTACACTTAACAAATTATGTTTTAAATCTGGAACATGATAGACATTGTATATGTCTTTCTTTACATTCTATTTAGTAAGAATAGGATTAGTTCATTTTCCTTGAAATTTGACTAAATAATCATTTCCAAGTGTAATGTCAGATGTGATTGAAGAATCAATGCATGAAAGTAATTCTTTGTTACCTGTCATGTGATTGCTGCATCCACTGTCCAGCAACCAGAGATCTTTAGGTTGATGTTAAGTCTTGTGGCATGAAAGAAACATACCTCCTGAGTTTTCTACCGTGTGATTTGACACATGCGCTCTGCCTGAGAGCTGATCTGATTTCTTCTTCCTGCATTCAGATTCATAGTGCCCATACTTTTTGCAGTAATAGCATTGTATGCTTGTTTTGTCATTTGATCTTCTCCCTTTGCCTCTTTGAGGCTGGAAATTCTGATGTTGATTATGTTGTTGTTGCCTTTGACCTTGGAAATTTTGATTCGGATACTGTTGTCTATTACCTCCACTGAAGTGAGAGTTACTTTGATTGCTCCCTCTTCCTTGGTGACCTCTGCTTCTTCCTCTGCCTCTCCCTCTGCAGAAGGAGAATTGAGTTTTGAAAGCAGTGGAGATTGACTCATCTGTAAGATGCAGACTGGTCTCATGTGTCACCAGAGAACCAATTAATTCATCTGTTGAAAATCTTGACAGATCCTTGGATTCAAGGATTGTTGTTACAACCATTTCAAATTTCTTGGGTAGACTTCTGAGAATTTTCTCAACAATTTGTTGATCAGTGATGGTTTCACCAATCAGTCTGATCTGGTTCACGATGCCCATGACTCTGGTCATGAACTGATCCACAGTTTCGGACTCTGTCATTCTTAGAGTCTTGAATTGCATCCACAAGGTCTACAGTTTAACTGTTTTGACCCTGTCATTTCCTTGGTACGAAGATTTAAGGATATCTCAGGCCTGTTTTGAAGTACCAGTGCCTATGATTTTTGAGAAAATCGAATCATCCACAGAATTTTGAATCCAGAATTTCGCTTTATTTTCTTTGTTCCTTAGTGTTGCCTGAGCAATTCTCTGCGCATTTGTCATGGCAGCAAGGCCGGCTAGATCCGGTTCCACATATCCAAGATCCATTGGTTCCCAACACTTTTGTGCTTGCAAGAACAATCTCATCTGAAGAGACCAAAACTCGTAATTCTTTCCCAGAAGAATCGGACCCTGATTTGGCCCTAAATTGCTAGACGACGCCATAAAAAAAATTGCAGAAAAAACAGAGGGAAATTTCGTATTTACCTCCGATCGTCGAAACGTCGATTTGCCGATGGCCAAAGGGAGCTTATCGGGCATGAATTGGCCCTTAGTCTCCTTGCAATGTGACCACGCGCCTTACTATTAAAGGGCTACGGGGTTTTCTGGCTCTTTGCGTTTCAAATCGCCAAAATGCGAAAAATTGCCTTTGGACAATTCAATGGTCCAGATCTTCTTGTGATATGACGGCCCAGATCTTATTGGGATATCGTGAATCAGGATTTCGCGAGTTCTAATGACGATTTCTTCTTACTCCTCGATTCCCCGATCTCCGATTTACCGATGGCACTTTCCTTTCAAGAAATTTCGCGATTGATTTAATCGCCTCCACACGTCCTAACAGATGGACGGTCCTGATTTCTCCTCGTGAATTCATGATTTGATGTGTTTCGGACTTCTCGTCTCCAGGATCTGCGATTTTCTAAATCTCGTAATGCCGATGGAGTTGATTCCTGCCACGCGTCCCAACAGATGGACGACTCAGATCTGCGTTGGGGATTTCACTGTGGAGATTCTCACTCCCATGATTTTGATGAGATGACGTCAGCTGGGCCCCAAAACGAAGCTTTCCTCCTGTCGGGATTTCAGACTTCGAAATTCTGAAGTGCTCGTGTTTCTCGTCCTCAGGACTCGCGAAACGTTGAATCCCGATGTGTCGATGGGCTCTCCCGATATCACCCATGTGTCTCCTCAAAATGGACGGCTCCGATCGTTTACGGGGTTTTCACCATAAAGAAACCTGATCACTTGTTCTCAGGATTCGCGATTTACCGAATCCCGATGCGCTGATGGGATTTTTCTTTTCGGGACTTTTCCCGAGTCCTTGGATTTACGCCACGCATCCTTGAAAGATGGACAGTCCGCGTCATTTCGAGATTTCTTGACTTGCGACGCCAAATTTCTCTGACAAATTGAAACTCCGGATGCCGAAATGTCGACGGTTTCCTCGATGTCTGCCACGTGTCCAGTCAAATGTACGGCTGAGATCTGATCGTGATTTCAAGAATCACAATTTTGCGACTTTCGAACTAGTGTTGCGATGGTCTTTCAAAACCACGAACTCTGAAATGACGATGGAGTGATGGCTTGGATCTGCTGCCACCTGTCCTCTGAGATGGACGGCTCACAAGTCTTCTTGGGATTTCGCGATATCGCGTATCAGAGTTTTTGGAGTGCAATTTCCTTTGCACGTCTAACTCTCGATTACCGATTTTGCGATGTAATAGGATCTTGCCACATGTCTCTTGATGGATGGTCGAGATGAGGTCAAGACTTCACGACTGCACAAGTCGAGATTTCTCTTGTGCACTGCAGAGGACTAAACCTCGTGCACCTTCTCACTGATCCAATGACTGTTGGCCCTTTGCACAAGATCTGATGGCTAAAACTCTTTTGCCTTTTTCGTGCTCTCCTCGTCCCTTCTAGACTGGTTTCCCGCTCTGGATCCATTCGAAAGACGAATCTTATGGGCTCAGGGGCTGTTATTTTCACTTGAGACGCGTTCTTTACTCCTTTGTAAGAAAGATTCGTGAATCTTTCAAAGATTTGAAAGAATTTCACGAGTTCTTCGTTCTCTGCAACAATCTTTGACAGATTTGAGCGTATTTCAAAAAACTTTAAACGATGTTGTCTTTTGCAGCAATCTTTAATGATTTTGAACGTTTTCTTCGTGTTCTTTAAACGATCTTTTGTTCTGTAACTCTTCTTCATCAATCTTTGGCGATTCTTGAAAAATTGTTCAAGAAACTTTAAAGTTTCTTCTTCTGCATTCTCTTCGTCCTGGATCTTTCAAGCGTTGTACGCTCTACTTCCTTCACAATCTTCCTACGTTGATCTTTTGAGAGTATTACAGATAGCTCTCCAAGCTTTGTAAAAATTCTGTGTGGCATGCTCTCAAGATCCATGAAGCTCTACGCTGTGAGGATCGAGTTGCTCTCTAGACTGTGTGAAGAGGCTTACCACTGAAGCTCTGATACCATGATAAATTGTGAATCAAAGAGAAATGCAGAGAGAAAAGAATAGAACAGTATATTGGAATGTATGAAGAAGATATTGTTAGAAGATGCAATGCAATGGGAGATGGCTGAGCTAAATAGGCTCAAGCAAGACAAAAATAGAAAGTACAACTGTCCAGTACAGCTGGCAGTGTACAATCATACTGTTGAGGTTACATTATATTTAACAGTTTGATCTACAGATTTAAATGGTTAAGTTTGTATAATTTAAGTGTCTAGAAAGTTTTTCAGCAAGTTGAATCAATTTATATATTCAAAAATACAATTTAAACAACAGAAAATAATGATTTAATCCAAATTTACATCAACAGATTTTGGCCAAAAAACCCAACTAGATAAAATGTTTAGCCAACTCCCAATTTTAATGACTCTAATCCCTTATTCCCACGAACAACTACTCTCCAATGTGGGATCCACAACTTCTAAAGCTTTCTCCACGTTAGAGGGTGTTTATCCCTGGTAATTGACTAATATCAAACAAAACATACAGCTTTAGTTAACAAGGATTTATACTTCTATGAACATGTTAGAAAATATCTACTTCAAAGATGAGATCCATATTAGCCATTCTCATTAGATGATATCCATATTAGCCATTCTCGTTAGATGAGAAACTCCATGTCTTGAGGCAAACTTTGATTCTTTCTTCCACTGATAATCTCAAGTACAAGCACTCCAAAGCTGAATACATATGCTTTCTTTGTTAGCTGTTCGCGGTACGCATACTCATGAGCCATGTAACCTTTGCACAATACTTTGTACTACGAATCTCCATATCTTAACTTTGTCAAAATTATATGAACCATATTGAAGATAGAATGCTTACAATGTTCTTGCAACTCTAGTGTTGATGTGGTTTTTATCTTCATCAAACAGTTTGGCTAAGCCAAAGTCTCATGTTATTTTGGGTCTTTCTTTATTATCCAGTACAATATTACTTGCTTTAATATCTCTATGAATGATTCAAATTTTAATATTTGTATTTTTCAAATGACTCTGAGTATATGTGCAAGTATATGTGCAACTCTGTGAAAAAAAAATTTAATATTTGTATTTTGCAAATGCTTGTGAATATCTGTACAAATCGGCACATGCTCTCTATGAGGCAAACCAAACCCAGAACTCCTTAAGTCCTGGACAAGCATCGGAAGGATCACACCATTGTGTGAAAGAAACCTGCATGGAGTGCAGAGGTTGAGAAACCCTTCGGAGGTTTCATAGCGTATGAAAGCTCAAGATTGACAAATAGACTATGATCGAAATTGGATCTGAACCGTTGGTTCAATTCGAGGAAATAGAGGTGAGGATTTCTCCAAAGGCCTGAAGGGAGAATCGTCGATTCGCAGGGAAAAATCTGGACCATTGGAGCCTACATCCAGACAGCCGGAGAAGAGTGCATAGGAGAATAGATCTGAACCATCAAATCGAGCGCAGGGGACCAAGAGTCGTCATATCCAAAAAAGACACACAAGGCTTAACTTAGTGCATGCATGGAAGAGAGGACTCGTCAAAGTCCTGAAAGTATCGAAGTATTAAGAACCATCCATCGTCACGGGACACGTGGCAGCTAGGTAGCATTTCGTTGACTCGCAACTTGGAGCGGTCAAAGGGGTAAGACCACACGAACTCACGATTCACGAAATTGCGACATGATCGTGGTCGTTGATCCCTGAGTGATCTCTACCATCGGTTTACTGTGAATAACTTTAGATGTTTTGGCATTTGGGAAACTAGAGGGAAAGACCCCTCATCTTTGCAAGTCGCGAAATCCCAGTATACGAAACTCTGATGCGCTCTGTGGATGAGTTGGTTTAGTCTGAATAACTTTCGGTGTTTCAGCATCCGGGAAACCAGAGGGCAAGACGCCTCATCTTTGCAAGTCACGAAATCCAGGTATACGAAACCCCCATGCGCTCTGTGTATGAGCCGGTTTAGTGTCAATAACTTTTGAAGTTTTGGCATCCGAGAAACTAGAGGGCAAGACCCCTCGACTTCGCAAGTCATGAAATCCTGGTATACGAAACCCTGATGCGTAATTAAGACCGAGTGTCTTTCAACACCCCTTAAGCTCAGGAGGGATCATAACCGTCAAATCCATATCAGTGAGGGTTGTTGATCTCATACATGAATTCCCATAACAAAATTCGGTGATTGGAGTGACAAGAGATTTGGAGTCGCTACATCGTGAACTCTCGGTTCATGAAACTCTGAAAAGATCTGGACCGTCGGATCCAAATCATTGAGTATCGTTGGATCTCATACAAGAATTCGTGTATCGGAGTTCGAGGAATGGAGTGACCAGTGGTTTCATTCATTGCATTTTGAACTCTCAGTTACTGAAATCCCGATACGTCTAGGACCGTCTGATCAGGGGGAGTTTCGCAACCGTCGATCTCATTGAAGGTAATATTTCAGGTTTTGGGGTTTGAAGAGTTGAAAGACTTGACTCTCTTTCATCGTTGAGTCACGAAATGCGAAAGGCACCTCTTGGCTTGACTTGTTGTCATAACCAACGATCACATGGAGGTGGATAAGGGAAGAGCTAGACCACACCAACCCCCGTAGGAATTCGGGGATTCTATTCCTTGAGGAAGAGCGAAAATTTTTCTTTTGCAGTAGTGGGTATGTGACAAATTAGTATCAGAGCATGGTTACAACACTTGGCCTACTTGGGCTCATGTATGAGTCGTGTAAGAAGATATTTTTATCTGCATTTTCTCTTTAAGGAGAAGGACTGCAAAATGAAACTGTAATTTGGGAATTTCTACAGAATTCCAGCAAATGAATTATATTGTTCCTTTTTCAAAATGATAACTACTCTTATAGGAGTAGGGATGCACTGATCAATATTACTGATAAGACCTGAGTATGAATAATAGAGGTTGAATAAATTGTGCTATGAAGTTGCACGAGCTAGAAAAGGGACATGAACTGAGTTTTTCTGTTATAGTGTGACAATGGCTACCTACTAAAGCAGGTACAGTCTCTTGCAATTGAGATGGTTGGTTAGGTAAGAATTAAGATTCTCATGAAGAAATCCTTCATGATTTAGGAAGTCTGGTAAGGATTGGTAGGATCCCTAGAAAGTTATAATTATTGTGTTATTAAAATACTAAACCCTGAGCATATAACTCCTCACAATTGAGAGGACTGATGAAAATATGTAGGGTCAGATTATTTGACCTATAATGGTTAGAATCAACAACAAGGATAATCTGTTTAAACGAGATTAAGAGGAGTCCTTTAGGACTGTTGCTAATTCCCAAGAGCGACCCTTGTTGGTTGTTCCGATAAAGAGAGGGTAACATCCGTATGATTTATGACTATGAGATTACTCCTGTAAGTAACTTAAAAGCTCAGAAAAAATAGCGGGGAGATTTTGTATGCCAAGTGTGCATATAGAAACAAGCTTGTGTTAAAGTTTGAAAGCTCTGGAGGTTGAACACATGGGTTGATTCCAATTTCATGGATGGAAGTCATTGAAAATCTGAACGGACGGTGGAATTCTCGGAGGGAGGAATATCGAAATTCTGTCAACTGTTAGATCTAGTAGATCAACGGAGAAGATAAGGATGATAACCTCTTATCACTCACAAACTCAAGAGGAATAGTATCCATTAGATTGGAATCAACAAGAGTCATGGATCTAGAGCTTCGAGGTTTCGGCTATTGGGAAAATAGAAGCGAACAGTTTCCCAAAGTCGCGCAAGATAAATCATCGATTCAATCAGGGTTGTTGGTTAGCGGATGACCTGAACCGTAGATCCAGTGTAATCAGATCTTCGAGAGTCAAAGGTTTAGAAGTCAAAGGGCAGAGTTTTGAGAACTCGCATGTCATGAAATCTCGACATCCAACCTGAGCCGTTGGATTGAGATAGGCAGTGGATCGTTGATCCGACGCATACACATTTTGGGGATTCAAAATCGGGAGTTAGGAGGTAAAGACTCTGCCAGAATCTTGAAAGGTGGAAAGCTAGGATTTGATCAGGACTGTTTATTGGCAGAGAGATCTGGATTGTGGGATCCAGGTTGCTAGACCCTCATGGATCAGAAGTTTGAGAAATGGTGGAGCATTGTCCGCAGATTTTCTGAAACACAGGATCCTGACGTGTGTCTAGGAGTTGACCCTAGGTTCCGAGCAAAGGATCATGTGAATAAAAGAGCCGAGAAAACCTTAGCCTCGGTCTTTCAGGTTTTCATTTTTCAGGGATCGAGGAACCAAATTTCCTTGCAACAGGAATCCTGAAATCACGAAATGAGAAGCGCCTTTTAGTTTGGATCGTGGTCACCGCCGGTGGTCATGTGAGGAGAAGGCGTGAACTAGTATGATGAATACTTACTTGTGCTCAATTGTACTTGAGTGCATGAGTTTAATTCATTGTGAAGCTTCATAATAGGAAGCTTGATATTGATACCGGTAAGGTTTGAATGATATTAAACATGCAAGTAATGCACATGTATGATGTAAGACTATAAGTATACTTGAGGCCCAATATGATTTCCCTGATGAGTGAAATGTGAAGCAAGTATTGCTCTTGTCTAGATTAAATGAATACTATGGAGGCATAGCTGACTCCATTTTGGGGAGTCATGAAAGTTTTGTTCCAAATAATAGCCTGAGGGGAATGTATTCCATTTCCTCGGGAGGTACCAATATAATTAGATGAAAGGGTATCAATATAACTAAATCGTGAATGGATATCTGTGGTATTGTGTTGGGAAGCCCATATTTATACGATAGAAAAGCTATTTTTCATCATCATGAGAATAAGTATCACTTGTTTAAGAATGGAGTTGAGTACATTGTTAGAGCCCATACAAAGAATATGAATTTATGACTCGTAAATGTGGGACAAATGAAGAGATTAGTCAATGCTAGCAAGAATTTTGTTCTCTTAATGATTAAACCCAAAGATGATATTGAAAACGAAGTATTTCAATGTTGTGATGCAAAGTTGAAATCTGATCTATATGAGGTTGTTAATCAATATGATGAATCTTTTAAAGAACCAATATTGTGATAGCAACATATATACCAAAATAATCAGACTACAACATATACATCAACAATCGCAACATTAAATGTTGCACAACAAGCTGGTTATTGTTTATCATCAATAACCACCGTGTACAACATAGAATCAAATAACATGTACCCTCCTATATAAATGATTTGTCGTGGAGTAACAATAACTTAATCTAAACTTTCTAAATTTTTACTTTTGACAGTACCGATGTTAATCAGTAACCACCCCCACCAATGCTGTAGAGCATCAAGTGACAGTACTGATGTTAATGAGTAACCACTTCCACCCATACTGCAGAGCATCAAGTGACATGTGGGGTTCTGTATAAATGTTAGAAGATCCAACAACTTATATTCACCCTGTATTGCAGTTAATGTTGTGTCCATACCTATTACCGATCGATGGACGGGCATTGGGTCTAATAGTTGACCAAGCTCGTACTTAACAGCTAACCAAGCTGAAAAAGTTGTTGTACTGCTTGATGTCTTGTCAAGGTCAAGTGCGCCCACACCATCCATCTCTATGAAAGCAGGCCTTGTGGGCGAAGGAAGATGTTCTCTCTTACTGGTCAACATCGGCATTAGGGTTGGAATTTCAAAACCCACCAGCACGTTAAATTTGATGGTTTTTCCGATTTTCATAACCGTTATGCGTGTAAGAATCTTGATGGTTATTAAAAAAACTTAACTGTATTTGATGGCAACTTGCCTGTGATGGACCCTGATCAGCACCACTTGAGAGCTTGAAGGCCTCAGTGCTGTAGCTGTTTGAGTGCAGGGAGGAACAATTTTAAGGAGTAGTCTAAATGTTTTATTTTTGGAAGTTTTTTGGCTACTTTTTCTATTTGATTTTGTTCATCTGATAAGGAACGGTTGGATCTGTAGATTTAAATGGTTAAGTTTGTATAATTTAAGTGTCTAGAAAGTTTTTCAGCAAGTTGAATCAATTTATATATTCAAAAATACAATTTAAACAACAGAAAATAACGATTTTATCCAAATTTACATCAACAGATTTTGGCCAAAAAAAACAACTAGATAAAATGTTTAACCAACTCCCAAATTTAATGACTCTAATCCCTTATTCCCACAAACAACTACTCTCCAACGTGGGATCCACAACTTCTAAAGCTTTCTATGTGTTAGAGGGTGTTTATCCCTGGTAATTGACTAATATCAAACAAAACATACAGCTTTAATTAACAAGGATTTATAATTCTATGAACATGTTAGAAAATATCTACTTCAAAGATGAGATCCATATTAGCCAGTCTCGTTAGATGAGATCCATATTAGCCATTCTCGTTAGATGAGAAACTCCATGTCTTGAGCCAAACTTTGATTCTTTCTTCCGCTGATAATCTCAAGTACAAGCACTCCAAAGTTGAATACATCTGCTTTCTCTGTTAGCTGTCTGCTGTAGGCGTACTCAGGCACCCTGTAACCTCTGCACAATACTATGTACTATGAATCTCCATATGTTAAACCTGTCAAACTTATATGAACCATATTTTAGATAGAATGCTTACAAAGTTCCTGCAACTCTATTGCTGACGTGGTTTTTATCTTCATCAAATAGTTTGGCTAAGCCAAAGTCTGTTATGTTATTTTGGGTTTGTCTTTATTATTGAGTAAAATATTTCTTGCTTTAATATCTCTATGAATGATTCGAATTTCAGATTCTTCTTGATTCCAGTTCCAAACTATGATTTCATATATCTGTATGAAATCAAGTAAATGGCGTTTGTTATATCTGCAAAACATATTGAAAACATCAACAAGGTACACATAAACCCAAAACTCTAACAAATGAGGATCGGTGCAACCCTAATATAATATTGTGGAGGTCAGTGGTTAAATTTAATTTAAATTTGACTAGTATTTATTAGTTTTCTAAAAATCATATATTAACAATTTTAAAAATTAAACTATGATAATTTTAAAAACCGCACGTTATTAGTGATATCCCTTTAATTCTTAAAACCCACAAATTGAATGGGCAAGTTGAAAATTTACCTGCACCACATTGTATAAAACATTAACAAGCTCCAATTTCTATAAAACATTTACCACTTAACAAGCTCCAATCTAGAAAACTTCAATTTAATCTCCTCTTCCATCAGACAACCTCCATGGAAGTGCTCTGTGTTGGATGGATGGAGCTCCAAAGGAGCCGCTTCATACCAGTTCTCATTAAACTAGGGTAAGCGGTCCAAACTGTCTCCTGGAAGGGGACAAAAAGAGAGGCTGGTTTCAGGCATTTGTGCCTATCGACATGATTGTAGTAGGCTATAACAGCCTGTTTCCCTCAATTTGTAATTAATCATAAAATAGGAATTACCATGCTAATCCATGAGGACAATGTAAATGTATTATTGTTTGAGTTGTCGATAACTGACTATGTGGGTGAAGCCTTGAAAGTACCGGCCATGATATCACTAGAGGAAGAATGTGAAAACTATAAGAGAGGGTTCATTATGACAAATAACCCCAAATTTCCCTTGATGAGGATGACAACCTTCTTCGGATCCCAAGAAGAGAAATCTGTTCATGAAGAAAGGATTGGTGGTTGAATTATCAACCACCCCCATGAATGGAAACATGGGCTGTCAGCCCGAAGTACCGCAGGGACCTGCAGGCCTGAGCTTCCTTCTGACAGAAGGAATAGGATAGGTCGGTAAACCTTCCAAGGTAAGAGGGATACACACGAGAGAGGAGACACCAGACAAAAAAGAGTGTAAGCTCGCAAGGGAGATGCACAGATCTCTCCAGCGAGTCACGAACTGAAGGTCGCGAGATTGATGGTGAATAGCATCTAAGAAACCTCACCGAGGCCATAACCAAGAGAGAAATCTTTGAGTTACAGAGAACAGGACCGAAACAGAAGCGGAAATGGAGGAAGAACCCTCGAGAAGTGTGAGAATTCCCTGGTGATATCATGGCTTGGCATGGGGGTGGCCAGAGTGATAAGAATGAATGCCTCTGTGCCTATGCTCGGGTGGAAGGATGAACACCCACAGCCAGTTGGTTGGCGACAACCTGTAATAGATAAGTGATTTCCTACCCTATGTAATTTAGCTGTAACTATGTATGAATTGGTTATACTGTGTATGTTTCAGGAATTGTGCATATTTCTTATTGGATATACTGTATCTCCCCTATTCCTGCTTGATTCTATAACTAGGCCAGTAAGAAATTATATGGTTAGGAGATGATTTTATACTCATAAATTCTTGTGACCTGTGGAGGCATAAGCCAGAGTCACGAAATGTGTGTTCGTCGACCCCAGACACAGTTTCATGTATGCATGCCAACCCTCCTAATTTTTTAGAGTCCCTTGGAGGACGAAGTTTGTTAAGCTTAGGAGAGGTAGGGAAAATCGACACATGCTCTCTACGAGGCAAACCAAACCCGGAACTCCTTAAGTCCTGGACAAGCACAGGAAGGATCACACCGTTGTGTGCAAGAACCCTGCATGGAGTGCAGAGGTCGAGAAACCCTTTGGAGGTTTCAGAGCGTATGAAAGCTCAAGATTGACAAATAGACTGTGATCGAAATTGGATCTAAACCATTGGTTCAATTCGAGGAAATAGAGGTGAGGATTTCCCCAAAGTCCTGAAGAGTGAATCGTCGATTCGCAGAGAAAAATCTGGACCATTGGGGCCTACATCCAGACAGCCAAAGAAGAGTGCACAGGAGAATAGATCTGAACCGTCAGATCGAGCGCAAGGGACCGAGAGTCATCGGATCTAGAAAAGGCACACAAGGCTTAACCTCGTGCATGCATGGAAGAGACGACTCGTCAAAGTCCTGAAAGTCTCGAAGTATTTAGAACCGTCCATCGGCACGGGACATGTGGTAGTTAGGTAGCATTTCGTTGACTCGTAACTTGGAGTTGTCAAAGGGGTAAGACCACATGAACTCACGATTCGTGAAATTGCGACGTGATCGTGGTCATTGATGACTGAGTGATATGGACCATCGGTTTAGTGTGAATAACTTTCGACGTTTCGGCATCCGGGAAACCAGAGGGAAAGACCCCTCATCTTTGCAAGTCACGAAATCCCGGTATACGAAGCCCTGATGCGCTCTGTGGATGAGCTAGTTTAGTGTGAATAACTTTCGGTGTTTTGGCATCCGGGAAACCAGAGGGCAAGACGCCTCATCTTCGCAAGTCACGAAATCCTGGTATACGAAACCCCCATACACTCTGTGTATGAGCTGGTTTAGTGTCAATAACTTTCATCATTTCGACATTCGAGAAACTAGAGGGCAAGACCCCTCATCTTCGCAAGTCATGAAATCCCGGTATACGAAACCTCGATGTGCAATTAAGGCCGAGTGTCTTTCAACACCCCTTAAGCTCAGGAGGGATCGTAATCGTCAGATCCATATCGATGAGGGTCATTGATCTCATACACGAACTCCCATAACAAAATTCGGTGATTGGAGTGACAAGAGATTTGAAGTCGCTGCATCGTGAACTCCTGGTTCACGAAACTCCGAAAAGATCTGGACCGTTGGATCCAATTCATTGAGTATCGTTGGATCTCATACAAGAACTCGCGTATCGGAGTTCGAGGAATCGAGTGACCAGTGGTTTCAGTCACTGCATTTCGAACTCCCAGTTACTAAAATCTCGATACATCTAGGAGCATCGGATCAGGGGGAGATTTGCAACCGTCAATTTCATCGCAGGTAATATTTCAGGTTTTGGGGTTTGAAGAGTTGAAAGACTTGACTCTCTTTCATCGTTGAGTTGCGAAATGCGAAAGGCACCTCTTGGCTTGGCTTGTTGTCATAACCAACGATCACATGGAGGTGGATAAGGGAAGAGCTAGCCCACGCTAACCCCCTGTAGGAATTCGGGGATTCTATTCCTTGAGGAAGAGAACAATGTTTACTTTTGCAGTAGTGGTTATGTGATAAATTAGTATCAGAGCATGGTTACAACACTTGGCCTGCTTGGGCTCATGTACGAGTCACATAAGGAGATATTGTTATCTGCATTTTCTCTTTAAGGAGAAGGACTGTAGAATGAAACTGTAATTTGGGAATTTCTACGAAATTCCAGTAAAGAAATTATATTGTTCCTTTGTCAAAATGATAACTACTCTTATAGGAGTAGGGATGCACTGATCAATATTATTGATAAGACCTGAGTATGAATAATAGAGGTTGAATAAATTGTGCTATGAAGTTGCATGAGCTAGAAAAGGGACATGAACTGAGTTTTTTTGTTATAGTGTGACAATGGCTACCTCCTAAAGCAGGTAGAGTCTCTTGCAATTGAAATGGCTGGCTAGGTAAGAATTAAGATCCTCATGAAGAACTCCTTCATGATTTAGGAAATCTGGTAAGGATTGGTAGGATCCCTAGAAAGTTATAATTATTGTGTTATTAAAAGACTAAACCTTCAGCATATAACTCCTCATGATTGAGAGGACTGATGAAAATATGTAGGGTCAGATTATCTGACCTATAATGGTTAGAATCGACAACAAGGATAATCTGTTTAAACGAGATTAAGAGGAGTCCTTTGGGATTGTTGCTATTTCCCAAGAGTGACCCTTGTTGGTTGTTCCCATAAAGAGAGGGTAACATCCATATGAGTTATGACTATGAGATTAGTCTTGTAAGTAACTTAAAAGCTCAGAAAATATAGCGGGGAAATTTTGTATACCGAGTGTGCATATAGAAACAAGCTTGTGTTAAAGTTTGAAAGCTCCAGAGGTTGAACACAGGGGTTGATTCCAAAAGAGTTGATGCCAAGTTCGTGGCTGGAAGTCATTGAAAATACGAACGGACGGTGGAATTCTCGAAGGGAGGAATATCGTAATTCTGTGAACTGCTAGATCTAGTAGATCGGCGAAGAAGATAAGGATGATAACCTCTCATCACTCACAAGCTCAAGAGGAATAGTATCCATTAGATTGGAATCAACAAGAGTCGTTGATCTAGAGCTTCGAGGTTTCGGCTATTGGGAAAATAGAAGCGAACACTTTCCCAAAGTCGCGCAAGGTAAATCATCGATTCAATCAGGGTCGTTGGTTAGCGGATGACCTGAACCATAGATCTGGTGTAATCAGATCTTTGGGAGTCGGAGGTTTAGAAGTCCACGGGCAGAGTTTTGAGAACTCGCATGTCATGAAATCTCAACATCCAACCTAAGCCGTTGGATTGAGATAGGCAGTGGATCGTTAATATGATGCATACACATTTTGGGGATTCAAAATCGGGAGTTAGGAGGTAAATACTCCGCCAGAATCCTGAAAGGTGGAAAGCCGAGATTTGATCAGGACCGTTTATTGGCAGAGAGATCTGGATTGTGGGATCCAGGTTGCCAGACCCTCATGGATCAGAAGTTTGAGAAATGGTGGAGCATTGTCCATGGATTTGCTGAAACACGGGATCTTGGCGTGTGTCTAGGAGTTGACCCTAGGTTCCGAGCGAAGGGTCATGTGAATAAAAGAGCTGAGAAAACCTTAGCCTCAGTCTTTCGGGTTTTCATATTTTGGGGATTGAGGAACCAGAGTTCCTTGCAATAGGAATCCTGAAGTCATGAAATGATAAGCGCCTTTTAGTTCGGATTGTGGTCACTGTCGGTGGTCACGTGAGGAGAAGTCATGAACTATTATGATGAATACTTAGTTGTGCTCAATTGTACTTGAGTGCACGAGTTTAATTCATTGTGAAGCTTCATAATAGGAAGCTTGATATTGATACTGGTAAGGTTTGAATGATATTAAACGTGCAAGTAATGGACATGTATGATGTAAGTCTATAAGTATACTTGAGGCCCAATATGATTTCCCTGATGAGTGAAACGTGAAGCAAGTATTGCTCTTGTCTAGATTAAATAAATACAATGGAGGCATAGCTAACTCCATTTTGGGGAGTCATGAAAGTTCTATTCCAAATAATAGTCTGAGGGGAATGTATTCCATTTCCTCGAGAGGTACCAATATAATTAGATGAAAGGGTATCAATATAACTAAATCACGAATGGATATTTGTGGTATTGTGTTGGGAAGCCCATATTTATATGATAGGAAAGCTATTTTTCATCGTCATGAGAATAAGTATCACTTGTTTAAGAATGGAGTTGAGTACATTGTTAGAGCCCATACAAAGAAGTTGAATTTATCACTTGTAAATGCGGGACAAATGAAGAGATTAGTCAATGCTAGCAAGAATTTTGTTCTCTTAATGATTAAACCCAAAGATGATATTGAAAACGAAGT
>JASDQU010250075.1:1055-14278 GCA_032191745.1 Picea mariana | reverse complement strand
AATATCCAACACTTTATTCTTAGCAAGGATGAGGTCAATCCTTGTCTTCCATGCTCTAAATTTAGAGGCTCCATCTAGCTTGTTCTCAGGCTTTATAGAGTTCATCATGGCTTGCTTGACTTGGTCAAAACCTAGATTTGACCAGAAATCTAAACTTCACGTCTTGGCCTTCTGAGAGTACCAGGAGATGCGCTGGGCTAGGGTGCACTGATCTATTTGGAGATTAGGTAAATATTGTCACTTAAGGTGCCTTGACAAGAGGTTTATGGTTTCTACAACTGCTTCTGCTAGTAACCCTAGCTGCAGTGCTTTTGGAAACTTCTCCTGCTAGTAACCCTAGCGACAATTCCTCAACGAGCTCAATGTCTAGCAGCTATGTTTCCTTCCAGCATTTTAGGCTGACTGAAGGGGTGTGGGCCCATAACCTTTTATAATATAGAATATGGTGTCCTCGTTTTACCATTGCCGATACCTTCTTCACCCAACCATAGGCCAAAGCCTCCCTCCGAGCACCTTAACCTTGACTGAGAATTCCTCCGAAAGTAAACCCTAGGCTAGATAGCCAAACAAAGGGTAGTGCATCATTCCCTAAGGATAACGCATCACAAAAAGTTGATCAGATAGTCCAAACCCTAGCCAAGAGATATTCAACCCAATACTGAAACTAGCTACTGTTGTAGCTGCACCGGCAACCCTCCTCCAAACCTGCACATAAGACTGCAACTGTAGTGCGCACCAACTGGGAAAACTGCAATTCTGAGATGCTGCAAATGAGAACTGGCGCCCTGTATTTATAGTAGTCTTGCCAGTTTTGCTGGGGCCGACTTTCCTTCCGGGTGTCTGTTTAGTATATTATTATTATTATTTCTGGCCGACTTCTTCTCTTGGAGGCCAATAACCTAATATAAATTATCTTCTTGAGCCGACAAGGCTTCTAGGGTTATTAGCCAACTCATTAGGGTTTCTTTTGCCTGGAGTCTTCTATTCTCGTTAGGTTCACACGTGGAGGTAAATACCTCCCGTAGCTACCATAATATTAACACTCTCTACATCATTCATAGCCAAAGAACCCCCCTCTAATTGTGGGGAAAACAAGATATAGAATGTTGAGTCAAGACTCGACTGGGAGGATAGATGGAAGGTTAGGCGTCCCCAACACTTCAACTTCTCTCCAGTCTGTTTCTCCTTCATTTATTTGTTTGTTTTGTCTTTTTTGTCATGGGAAAAGGTTTTATGAACGTCTCATTATTTCTTTTATAAAATAATATACTCCCTCAAATTTACATACATTATATACAAAATTGGACATCAATCATGATGGCATGGGGCCCTTCATGCCAACAAGTCGATCTCCTTCTTAGTCCCTAGCCTTAAAATTTTCCTGTGTTGATCATATCAGAGTCCTGTGTCGATAGCCAATTTTTCTTGTCCGATCTGATTCAGAACAATAATAAATATCGATGCCTGTTGTTGCAGGAACCAAACGATTTATGAGTAGGAAGCTCATGCTTATGTTTTCCTGTATAAGCTATATTTGACATTTAATGAATGGAATTGTTATGATGATATATCATGATGAATGTATTAATGTATTACAAATGGGATGTTAGATATTGAAGGTGGAAGCTTGATAAGAAGAGCACTAGAAGGAAATTGAGCTCAATGACAGGGCATGGAACGAAGAATTTCCAGTGGACTTGTTGAAACTAATGTTCTTGGAGATGAAACTCTGAGAATTCTTAGCCAAGTATAGTAGAGCCCTAAAGAGAAGTGGTACAACTTGAAGGATTGCAGAGTATAGAAGGGGGTACACTCCTTGGGATGTGCAAACTAATGGGGAATGAGAGCTTGCTTGTTGGAACTGCTCCCAGAAATGTAAATTGTAAAATCCTTGTGTATGTTTTTAGGCTGGAGTGCCTATGTATATGATATTTTTGGGTTGGAGTGCATGTGCAGATTAAAGGTTGGAGAGCCTAGATTTGTAATATTAAGAACATTAGTATGATGTTTTTCACTAAGGATAGTGCCAAAAATAAGGGGAGGGGGAATGTAACACCCCGATTTTGATCCCTATGACTAGAATGTATTACGTAATGGTGAATTAGGATGGTAAGATGGTAAATATAAAAGGGGTCAAAGTGCCTAGGAAATGTAATACTTCGAATATATTAGTAAAATACATTGTTGGATGTAGAACAAAGAAGGATAGGAGATAGGGGGCTATGATTCCACGAGAGAGGGGGATAAAGGGGCTAAGTCTTTTTATTATATTTTATTTACCCATATTGGTTTTAATTGAGAAAATTTGTTACATGAGCTTCTTGGGGAGGCCATGTGGTTCTTGGTTCAAGTAATTATATAAACCCTCTTTTTGGATGATTCGGGGGTTAATCACTCTTACACTCTTTATTTTGGTTCTTCATTCATTGTTAATCATTCACTCATTCCACTTCATTCATGTGCTCTTGGTATGGGCATGGAAACAAATGGCTGGAGGTAGAGATCCATTATTAGATGACTATGAGGAATTACTGATAATTCCAGGAGGGAATGGAATCTGGATGCTTGTGTGCATGAGATTGATGGAAGTTTTGAAAGAACCATCCACAAATGATAATCCTTGGAGTTTCCAACATTGCGATTTCTTGGACCAATAACATTGGAGCCTTGGAGAGAAATGGAACAACTTGAGGGACTGCATGGTAGAGAAATGGATTCATTTCTTTGGGTTGTTTAGGATGGAGGGGAAGAGAGTTGGAAATTAGGATTATTGTGTGGTTGGGAAAATATGAGATCTTGTTATCTAACTGGTGTGTTTTTAGATTTGGCCTAGGACTCGTCCTTATGGATTCATATCCATGGCTCGAGGGTGACACTATTGTTGAGAGTGAATGAACAATAATGTCTATTGTTGGGAGGAGCGCCATTGGTCTGCAACTAGTTGGTGAATGTTTACTTGGAAAGGTAATTTCCCTCTTTGCATTTTAGTATAATTTATATTTCCTTGTGTATTTATTTATCTTTGAGATGTATTTTTTGTGCATGCTTTCTATTTATTTGATGCGCATGACACACTATTCCTTTCTTGGATGGTTTAGCATGTTCTTGTTAATTGCATGTGCTGAATCCATGTTTCTTTATTTTAAAGAATGGAATAAAAATTCATAATCAATCTAAGAGAGAGAATCTGGAAGTTCCCGGGCAATGGGTACTTTTCAGATCAATATCCAGATAGATAGTTTTGGTATTTTTTGTACCGAGTATGTTACAAGTTAGTTTCAGAGTGTTCTTGGTAGGTGTTTTGAGGTAGCATGGCCCCTCATTGTGGTTGGGTACATTACATCCACTTAGGAGAAAAGAAGGACTTTTGCTCAAGCGATTGAGTCACAAAGGATAATGACTCAATGTGATCTTAGATAGGTGAAGAAGAAATTTCATCTAGAGATCAAGGTCAAAGGAGAAGAGAGAATAGTTATGTAGTTGCAAGTATTGGTCATTTTGTAGTCACAACATATCAGAGTTGCAAGTATTAGCGGTTCTGTAGCTGCGAGTGTTGGCAGTTGGATAGTCACAACAGATCATAGCTGTGGGTATTGGTGGTTTTGTAGTTGCAGGTAATGGTAGTTCAACAGTCGCAACAGATCAAAGCCACAAGTATTGATGGTTTTGTAGCTGCAGGTATTGGAAATTCAATAGTCGCAGCAGATTAGAGCTGCAGGTATTGGAAGTTTTGTAGCCGTAGGTATTGGCAGATATGTAGTTGTAGGTATTGGTTGTTCTGGAGCCGTAAGTGTTGTCTATAGTTCTTTGTATTTATCAGTGGGAAATTTTCTCAATGAGGGATCCCTTGTAATCTTTCATATTTATTCATGATAATTTGATCTTTGAAGAGTAAAAATATGTGTGTGTATGTATATGAAATTTTGGTTTCCATTTACTTCCACTTTCTTGTTTATTTGAGTTGATTATTCCTATTAGTGTACTTTATTCTGTGAAGTAAATCACAATGTAATAATCTACCTATGATCTGAATTATTTTCGTCACGAAATGAGAGCAGAGATATAACACATAAATATACAGAGATATTGCAAGAGAAGCAATAATATAATAGAGATATATCGGATATATAAAAAGAGGCACATATATACAGTAATACACAATTTCTATTAATGAGTGAAATGTACAAAATTGTAGAAATACAGAGTGAAAGACTCACTAGAATGGCGGCAGCTTATCTTTGAGAAGCGATGTGATGGATACTCACATTCGCAAGAACATGATTTTTACAATGAGGCTCCAAGGCATTTTTAACATAAATAAAATCTAAAATCCTAACCCCGGAAGATGAATAGACAACAGTTTTGTGGACCCTGTTTTGGGTAGTTTGGTGTATCAACTTCCCAGCGGTGTAACTTTTGCATACGATCTCTGTTTAGGGTGCATGATAGCTCGTTGGAAAGGTATCAATGATAAAATTCATTTTGGGGGCTCAATAAGAAAATTTTGATATCAATGAGGTTCCTGGTTGTGAAAAAACTTCATTAAGGCCCTCAAAATGGTCCAGAAGACTATTTGAGTTAGTTGGAATAGGTGGGAGGCCACCGATATCCATCCTTAGAAAGAAATGGTATTCATTGCATTGAATTCCTGGGGGTGAGGGGAAAGCGCTTGTTGAATCTGAACCTTGGTGATCTTCTTGCCTTGCTGGAGAAGTTGTGTTGCTTAGCGTTTTGAAGGCTGTCATGAACCTGTTGTTGGCGGGGTTGAATATGTTCAAACAACCTGTTGTGTCTTGGCTTGACTGGGTAGTGTGTAGGTACCCTTGTAGGTGAATAAAAAATATCTTCTTTCTCTTCTACAATATGCTTCTGCTGGATAGAAAGGTCTTGGGCCAAGGCTGCAGTGGTTGCAATGTCCTTCTGTTCAGCTTTTAAACAGATAGTGAAGAAGTTGAGTTTTTTAGTATGAGATACTACCTTGCGACACTATTTAGGTGGAACAATAGTCAGAACTACCTCTAGTATCCTATAGAGATGCCCCCCAAAGTAACAATGACACTATGGGGTCAAGAATCATAAATAACATGGTGCTTCCACATATATGGTTGGCCCAAGAGAACATCACACACATCCAGTGGGGAAACATCACATAATGCCTCATCCTTGAAAGGTTGTATGTCGTATGACAATCAACACTGTTGTCTGACACAAATATATCATCCCTGGAGAAGCCACCTTATGTTGTATGAATGCGGGTGTGGTGTTTTCAATAATCCCAGCTATTTGATGACCTCTGTTGAGATGATGTTTTTCCTGGATTTTTCTATCAACAATGAAATTCAATGGGGTCGCCTTCACCCAAATATATGAATGGAAGAGTTTCTCCCCCTCTTTAGGATCTCCTGGTTCTTCTGGTTGAATTGTTGCGATCGCGAAAGTAGCAGTGGGGTTTGCGTCGATGATCTATCTTCTCCCATTATTTTCTGAATCTGGGTTCAAATCTTTTTCTTTGATCTCGACCACCAATAATTGTTTTGAGAAACATTCATCAATGTTGTGCTAGGGGATTTTGTGGAAATCACACCACTTTCCAGTGTCCTTCGTCTTTTAGTGACCCTTCTCTTCTTATGGCTTAGACTAGTTTTCATGAGGATTTTTTTTAGGGCCTTATTTATCATACTTTGGTTGTTGTGGATTTGCAGACTTGAACTCCCATCTGTTCTGGTGCCTAAATTTCTTCTTGATTTTGACAGCATATCGATAGGTAGCTCCCAACAATGAGATTTCTAGAAACTCCATTTCAATTTGGATGTACCTGTGTAGAGCACCACGCTATTTCAAAACCAAATGTCACTAAGAATATTTGATATCCAGCTTGGTGCGCAAGGTATGGAAGGTATTGGTGAACTCCGAAACTTCTTTTCCCCTCTCTTGATGCAGTGTGGTCCATCTCATGTACTGGTCATCATAGTTATCAAAAGGGTAATATTGTTCCTTGATCGCATCCACAAAAAAATCCCAAGTGGGCTCGGCCCCATATATTCCAAACTCTTTTGTGGAAATTTTCTCCTAGTAAGTTTCCCACCAATGTTTGAAATGGGGGAGATCCTGAAGGAGTGTGAAGGTGATATTTTCCCTATTGGAAAAATTGTGAACAAAGACATAACCTTCTAGTATATTTAACTATTTTTTTAGGGCATCTGCATCTATCTGACCTTCAAATATGAGAATATCAAAATTAACCAGTACCTTGAAAGGAGAGGTGCCTCCAAAATGGTTGCTTGCTGAAGATGTGCATGTTGTTATTGGAAGGCGTTGAAGGATGTGGGAAAAATTCTCCATCATTTTATCCCTCTGTTGCATGAGATATTTCTCAAACAATAGATTAATAGAATCTTATGCTCTGTCGTTTTTCTTTTCTTCCGCCATGGATGGTTTCTTGGGAGTTCGAGAGAGATTGTACTCAAGAGAGACAAACTAGAGACCCAACTTTCTATACTCGGACCTCGTCGAGGACATGCACTGAAAAACGATCAAGAGCAACCTGCTCTAATACCATTGATCTGGATTATTTTCGACACGAAATGAGATTGGAGATATAACACATAAATATACAGAGATATTGCAAGAGAGCCAATAATATATATATATATATATATATAACAAGAGGCACAAATATATAGTAATACATAATTTTTATTAATGAGTGAAATGTACAAAACTCTAGAAATGCAGAGTGAAAGACTCGCTAGAATGGTGGCAGCTTATCTCTGAGAAGAGATGTGACGACTACTCACATTTGCAAGAATATGATTGTTACAATGAGGCTCCAGAGGCATTTTTAACATAAATAAAATCCAAAACCATAACCCCGGAAGATGAAAATCCAACAGTTTTGTGGACCCCGTTTTGGGTAGTTTGGTGTATCAACTTCCTGGGGGCATAACTTTGGCATACAATCTCCATTTGGGGCGCACAATAGTGCATTGGAAAGGTATCTATGAGGATATTCATTTTGGGGTCTCAATTAGAGCCTTTGGCTGTCATTGAGGTGCCTGATTGCAAAAAAAATTCATTTGGGCTCTCAAAATAGTCTTGAAAGTTTAGGAACTGAAAAACTGCTAAAAATAGTAAATTTCCATAACATTGTTTTGAGTCAGTTGGAATAGGTGGGTGGCCACCGATATCCACCTAGATAAATCCTCCCTCCTTAGAAATAAATGGTATCCATTACGTTGAGTTCTCAGGGGAGAGGGGAAAGATCTTGTTCAATCTGAACCTTGGTGATCTGCTTCCCTTGCTGGAGAAGTTGCACTGCTTGGTGTATTGAAATTTGTCACGAACCTATTGTTGGCGGGGTTGAATATGTTCAACCAACTTGTTGTGTCTTGGCTTGACTAGGTAGTGTGTAGGCACCCTCATAGGTGAATAAACAATATCTTCTTTCTCTTCTGCAATATTCTTCTGCCGGATAGAAAGGTCTTGGGCCAAGGTTGCAGTGGTTGTAGTGTCCTTCTATTCACCTTTTAAACATATTGTGAAGAAGCTAAATCTTTTAGTATAAGATACTACCTTGTGGCACTGTTTAGGTGGGACAGTAGTTAGAACTACTTCTGATATCTTATAGAGATTCCTCCCCAAAGTAACAATGACACTACAGGGTCGAGACTCATAGATAACATGGCACTTCCACATATATGGCTGGCCCAAGAGAACATCACACAAATCTAGATGGGAAACACCACATAATACCTCATCCTTGAAAGGTTGGATGTCGTATGAAAATTAACACCGTTGGCTGACACAGAGATCTCGTCCTTGGTGAAGCCACCTGATGTTGTATGGCTACGGGTGTGGTGTTGTCAACAATCCCAATTGTTTGATGAACTTTGCTGAGATGAGTTTTTTTGGGCTTCTTCTAGAAACAATGAAATGCAACGGGGTCCCCTTCACCCACATATGTGAATGGAAGAAGAACTTCCCCTCTTCAAAATATTCTGGTTCTTCTAGTTGAATTGTTATGGTCGCAATAATACCAGTGGGGTCTGCGTCGATTATCTGTCTTCTCCCATTATTTTCTGAATCATATTCTAAATATGGGTTCGAATATTTTTCTTTGATCTTGGCCACCAATGACTGTTTTGAGTGACATTCATCAGTGTTGTTCTAGGGAATTTTGTGGAAATCACACCACTTTCCAATATCCTTCTTCGTATTTCCGTGACCCTTCTTTTCTTGTGGCTTAGACTGGTTTTCAGGAGGTTGTTTGTTAGGGCCTTCTTGATCATACTTTGATTGTTGTGGATTTGCAGACCTGAACTCATGTTTGTTCTGGTGCCTAAATTTTTTCTCTATTTTAACAACATATTGATAAGCATCTCCCAACGTTGAGATGTCCAAAAAATCCATTTCGGTTTGGAGGTACCTATGTAGAGCCCCACGGTATTTCAGAACCAAATGCTGCTCAAAATATTTGATACCCATCTTGGTACGCAAGGTATGGAAGGTATTGATGAACTCTGGCATTGCTTTTCCCCTCTCTTGATGTAGTGTGGTCCATCTCATGTATTGGCCATCCTAGTTACCAACAGGGTAATATTGTTCCTTGACTGCATACACAAAAAAATCCCAAGTGGGATCGACCCCATATATTCCAAACTCCTCTATGGAACTTTTCTCCCAGTAAGTTTCCCACCAATGTTTGACATGGGGGAGAGCCTTAAGGAGTGAGAAGGTGATATTTTCCCTGTCGGGAAAATTGTGAACAGAGAAATAATCTTCTAGCAGATTTAACAATTTTTCTAGAGCATATGCATCTATCTGACCTTAAAATACGAGAATATAAAAATTAACCTGTACCTTGAAAGGATAGGTTCCTCCAAAATGGCCGCTTGATGAAGACATGTATGTCGTTATTGGTAGGCTTTGAAGGATGTGGGAAAATTCTCCATCATTCCATCCCTCTGTCGCGTGAGAGCTTGCTCAAGCAACATATTAATAGAATATTCTACTCCATCGTTTTTCTTTTCTTCCACCATGGCGGTTTTCTTGGGTGTGTGAGAGAAATTTTCCTCAAGAGGGACAAGCTCAAGACCCTACTTGCTATACTCAGACCTTGTCAGGGACATGCACTGAAAAACGATCAAGAACATCCTGCTTTGATAGCATTGATCCGTATTATTTTTGGCAGGACATGAGAGCGGAGATATAACACATAAATATACATAGATATTGCAAGGATACCATAATATGACAGAGATATATCAGATATATGACAAGAGGCACATATATACACTAATACACAATTTCTATTAATGAGCAAAATGTACAAAATTGTAGAAATACAGAGTGAAAGACTCGCTAGAATGGTGGAATCTTATCTCTGAGAAGAGATGTGACGAGTACTCACATTCACAAGAAGATGATTGTTACAATGAGGCTCCAAAGGAATTTTTAACATAAATAAAATTTAAAACCCTAACCCTGGAAGATGAAAATTCAATAGTTTTGTGGACCTTGTTTTGGGTAGTTTGGTGTATCAACTTCCCGGGGGCGTAACTTTGGAATATGATCTCTGTTTAGGGCCCACAATAGCTCGTTGGAAATGTATCGACAGAGAGATTCATTTTGGGGGATCAACGAGAGACTTTGGATATCATTGAGGTGTCCAATCATGAAAAAAAATCATTTAGGCCCTCAAAATGGACTCAGAAGTTTAGGAACTGAAAAACTGCTAAAAATAGTAAATTTCCAAAAGACTATTTTGAGTCAGTTGGAATACGCGGGTGGCCACCAATATCTACCTGGATCAACCTAGGTGCTGAGATAGGAGAGGTAAAATCAACAAAGATGCCAACTTGAAGACACCAATGATGGAAAGTAGAGTGTGATGAACTTTTCTAGAGTAGAAATTCATGGTTTGTGGATTCTTGGTGGGCAAGTTAAGCCATACAAGTAGAATACCATGTGGACTATGGTATATAGATAGTCAATGTGAATATTTATGAAGTATATTGTGCTATAGAATGAGAATTCTTGCTGCAAAAGTAAGACATGGGATATAGAAGTATGTGCTAAAGATGACCAAGTTGCTACAGAACATGAAAGTTGGTGTAGAATGTGATAGTGCTATAGAAGTGATATGTTAGCATTGGAAATTTGTACCACGAATCATATGGAATTGATTTTGGCTATGGAACTCCCCAATTCAATACTGCAAAATCGAGAGTGGGAGAAAATATAAACGATCAAGATGAACTTTGTCCACATGTGTAGAAGGGAATGGGAAGGCATGTTGAAGACAAAATGTGTTGTTGAGTGGAATATGAAAGGTTGTACTGCAGAATAAGAATTGGTAGGAAGAGACTAGTCTCAAGATGAAAATGAAAAGGCAAATGCTAGAAATGCAAGGACATGGGCAGTGGTAGTTGAAGCAGTGATACGAACAAACCATTTGGAACTGAAGGTGAATAGCTTGACAAATATGAATAAATACAAAATTCATGATGAAGAGAAAAAGGCTCACAGAGGATAAAGAGAGCTCATAGATGAAGGAGATAGAGAGGAAATGGTTGAGGTTTCCATGGCCTTTTCCCGAGAAACTGAAGAAGATTTGTAAATTGATATGTGGTCATAAAGTCATTGGAATTATTTTCTTCATAAATGAATAAAAGAGAGAGAGAGATATTTGTTGAGCACCAATTGGTTATTTTTACCTTCAAGTTTCCATGCTAAGTCTCTCGTAATCTGTGAATGAACGTTATCGAAGTTTGTTGTTATATTATGCATTGTTATCTCTTATAGTTGTTGATTTGTTGACTACTATTATAGAGGAAATGGATGAATTCCATGTATTTCTATCATGTGTGTGTACGAACCATTCACAAAGATATTTCTGAGCCTAATAATTGTGCAAAAAGGGTCTATGCAAAGACCATGCATTGGAATTATAATTATTTATGTGTAAGTGTAAGGTTTGGTGTATTCCAATTGTATTTCTTGTGTGAATGATGTGGAATCACTTCACCTCTGTGTGTAGAATCATTTAGCAAAATAACATTGTGGGACCATAACCCACATGTTGCCAGTAATATATTGCCAATAGATTGCTTATCATTAGATTGAGTTGTGCTTGAGTTGTTGTTGTAGAAATTATCTATGTGAAGGTTGATTTACACTAAAGGAGGACAATGGTTGTGCATGAAGGATGATTTAACAAAAACTTGTGTTCTTTAGTATCCAATTATTTGTGTAGTTATAGAAGAGCAGATGGTGGTGGATGCACAAATTTCATTCTTGTAATGTTTGAAGTATTCATTCATTGTTGTATGTGTTTTCATTGTCCGTGTTTCATAGTATTTTATGCATATTAGAGTCTTCTAGAAATTATCTTGAATTGCGGATGATGGCGTTTATCCTCTCATGCCAAGTGATATTAGATATTTGTAAGAGAAAATGCATATGAATACATGTGATATCAATGTTGTTGAGAATTGTCTTTTGGGAAGAGAATTGGTTCTTTGCATGAGATATTATGTTGTTCAATTCTAATTGGTAGAGGGGTCTTGACTCCCCTACATCATTATACCAATGGTAGGATTATACCAATCACATTAATCTTTTTTTTGTGTAATATGTATTATTACTATGTTTTCGTTGCATCTAACATATTACAAAGTGGGATTTGAATTTAGATGAAGAAGATAACAAATTTTCCTCCTAATTGCTCGAATTACATTCAATTGAAAACATTCCATTTTTCTTATATGTTTTTTCAATTTAATTTAATATTCTCATGATATTGAAGTCAACCTCTTATTGTCACAATGTGACATAAATCTTGATGAACGTTGCAATACAACAAAACCATTAAATAATGAAGTAATTTAGCATAAGGCAACCAAGATGAATGACACAATGAGGTGAGACTATTAAGGAATGTCACAATACAACATAACCCTTCAAAATTGTCACAATTTGATAGAAGTCAATCAAGATCAATGTTGTAATGTCACATCTCCATTAAGTAATGCTACAAGTTGACATAACCCTTATTTTTATGTATTCATGGTCTATTATTGTTAATATTACTGAACATGGTTATCATGGTCAACCATAATCAACCGTGATGAAACATGATCAACCTTGGTCAACCACATCCAAACATAGTCAAACATTGCTAACCAAATTCCATTAAATACAAAATTGTTAACCATAGTCAAAGATTGCCAATAATTGTCATCGATAGTCAAACATAGTCAAACCATTCGATGGTCCAAATGCCTAATCAAGTTAAGGATGGGATCTAAACATGGTCAACCATAGTCAAACATGGTCATCGATAGTCAAACATAGTCAAACCATTCGATGGTCCAAATGCCTAATCAAGTTAAGGATGGGATCTAAACATGGTCAACCATAGTCAAACATGGTTAAAAAATTCAACCAAAGTCGACTAAAGTTAAACATGATCAACCTAGGTATGTTAACCATATTCAACCATTATTAACCATAGTGAAACATGATAAACTATAATCAAACATGATCAACCATAATTAGCTATAGTCATGCTTGTTTAAAATCATAGTCAACCATTTTCAAACTTGGTTGACCATAATCAACTATAGTCAAATATGTGAACCATGGTTAACGATGGTCAAACATATTCGACCACTGTGACCATTGTTAATCATAGCCAAACATGGTGACCTATTATCAACCATGTTAAACATTATTGACCATAATCAACTTTGTTCAAATATAATCAAATGTTTAAACTTTATTTTTAATATATTTTAATAATCATTATACCCCACTGTATAATAAATCATTTCAATATTGTTTTTTTCCTTATTATTGTTGATGTTTGGACAACATCGGGAAGACATTCTCTTAGATTAATAATTAATAATATAATTATCGATTATTAAATTCATATATAATAAGTAAATGATAACAATAAATAGTTATTGATTATCTAAGGGACGCATCCTTTCATGGATGGTCACCATATTCTCCCTATATATGGAACACTCATCATTGTAATAATATATCAATTATATCTCATATGAATAAAAACAACATGGTATCAGAGTAGAACTTGGCTTGACTCCTTCACGCCCAAGAAAATGAGAGTAGAGTAAAATGTTGGGAGTGTTAAATTTATGGGGTTGTTACAATCTCTATGTACAACATATTTACTTTTTACTTCTACCTAAATTATA
>JASDQU010250074.1:2488-14653 GCA_032191745.1 Picea mariana | reverse complement strand
ATGAAAGTATAAATAAGAGGCAAGGCTCTCTCATTTTAATCACATTTGAGTATCATTGAATATCTATTTTTTTGAAAGTTTATTTGGGCAGGTATTATTGATAAAGAAAAATTGGAGTAGAAAAAGTGCGGCAGGAAAAGTGTGGCAGAAAAAGTGTGTCAAGAAAACTGCGGAAGAAAAAGTGCGGCAGAAAAAGTGCGAAAGCAAAATCATTGCAAAAAAAGAGCGGCAGAAAAATCGTGGCAAAAAAAGTGAGATAGAAAAATCATAGTAGAAAAAGTGTGGTAGAAAAATCGTGGCAGAAAAAGTGCAATAGAAAAATCATAGCAGAAAAAGTGCGACATAAAAATCACGACAACAACATGGTTGGGGTCTATTTATGAGAGATATAGCACATCTTATTTGAGGTATGTTTTGTGAGCTAGGGTTTAGCTCTTGAGATGGTATTGGATGTTCACTATTGCTGCATATATTAGATTTGTTGAGGGATACAGTTGGTATTTGGTATATGGGTATTGGTCTTTTGGTTGTGATGTGTCACTGAAGCTGTTGGTTTAGCTCTAGGCTACATAATAGTGAGGTTGTGGCACATGGTTTGATGTAAGGGTTTTTGGTATTTGGTTTATGGATAGAGTGATGAATTGTTAGATAAATTTTGATGGTTATATTGGTGTATGTCTTTGGTAAATGGTTGAGACAAGTAGTTGATGAGTTGGCACATACATGAGGTGTATAGTTGATGATGTTGCTACATCTTGATGAGTCAAGGTTGATGCATGGATGATGCATGGTACATGTTGGTTCAGGTTATTGGTACAGGTTGTTTGGTGCAAGTTGATTGGTACAGGTTGTTACAGGTTATTGGTATAGGTTGACAGTAACAGGTTGACAGTGGCAGTGGTTGATTCAGTGACAGTGACAAGTTGTCTACATTTGGCTTTTATATTTCATGGTGGTTGGATGGGGAAAGGACAGGTGGTTGTAGCCACCTTCCGGTTGTAGCCAGAGAAATTAGGGGGTTGTAGCCTCCTTCTGGTTGTAGCCAGAGAATTGGGGAGTTGGAGCTTCCCTCAGGTTGTAGCCTGAGAAACTAGGGGGTTGGAGCCTCCTTGCAGTTGCAGTTGGAAAAAAAGGAAGTTGGTTCTTCCAATGAATGTAATTCTTCAAGACATATAAGAAAAATAATTTCATGGTTTTCTCCCACTTTGGGTTTCCACGTAAAAACACTGGTGTATTGTGTATGTGTATGATTTCTCATTTGTTCATTGTTTATTTACTCCACAATTATTGGATAATAATGTTACACTGATATAACACTTGCATTATATGGCTAAAAAGGATTCAATTGCTCTATTACTGATTCACCCCCCCTCTTAGTAATTCAACACCACAGCCTCCACGACTGATCTCTCAATGCAACAAAAGCAAGTGGATAAGGTCATGGAAGAATACAAAGACATCTTCTCCTCACCCACTGGGGTACCTCTACATTGTTATTTCAAGAATCCAATCGATCTGACCCCCGACGCATCACTACCCAATGGGCCAGTCTATCGTTTCTCTTTGTTAGAAAAATGAGGGATCAAGCGTCAGAACCAAGAATTTCTCCAAAAGGGGCACATCTGACCCATCTCATCATTGTGTGGAAGCCCAATCATGCTTATGTTGAATAAATATGGGACCCGACGACTCTTCATAGATTATCGGGCCCTAAATAAAATCACAGTCAGGAATCAGTACCTGATTCCCCGAATTAATGATCTCCTTGACCAGCTCAAGGGGGGAAAATACTTCAGTAAAATTGATCCGAATTATGGCTACCATCAGGTCCCAATAGAGAAAACAAATGTATGGAAAATTTCCTTCAAGAAGGTATTATTGAATGGTTGGTCATGTCCTTTGGTTTGATGAGTGCCCCAACAACTTTCATGAGGATTGTTAGTCCCTAAAGTTTCACTTGACTGTTAAAGGGAAAGCTAGGGCATCATCAAATTATTATTTTTTAACAAGAAAAAGAGATTTGTATTAAAAAAGAAGTGGTATGACCACTGTAGGAACATCTACATAGTTCATGTATGCATCATGTGCATAATATCCAAAATTACATATATAGGTGTCATATAACAAAGTCCATAATGCCTATTCAGACTACAGTTCAAAAATTTAACTACTATGAAAGTTAAAACCAATAAACAAAGTTTCTTCAGTGCTAACATAAACTGAGAAGGAACCAGAGAAATAACAAAAACCAGTCACTATGCCTGATGCTTGAGGTTTGGAGGACCAACACTCGATGGGCCCATCACCCCTACATATTGATGAGGGATAATCCTGGTGAATTGTATCTCCACCCTTTCCATCCCAACTTCTAAATTTGCCATACAGTTGCTAGCCATCTGCACAGGCTGCGTGAGAAATTTTGAAGCATCCTCCCTAATTTGGATGAGGTCTTCATCCATCATGTCGAACCTTGTACCACCTTTTGCGTCCAACCAGAGAAAAAATATTCTGTGTGCTCTTAATTTCCTTTTCAATTTGCAAATTCAAGTAGACTCAATTGGGGGGAGAAGTAGACTCAGAGCTAGAAGTCACGAGGGGAGTCGATGATAATTCAAGAGGTGGTTGGAGAGCCAGAGACCATGTAGAGGGATCCAAGCTTGCAGACTACCAACCAGAGGGGAGAATGCTAAATTGCAAGGAGGAGATTCGAAAACACCCCTATATTACTTCTAGAAATAGCGTGATGATCCATATTTTGGAGGGGAAATCTCGCACAAATGTCATGAGGGTGAGACATAGGCGCAATATTGAGCTGCTTATTAGACATAATGGAAACCTCGATCAGGATTATGTAGAGTGACGAGAACTGGAGAGGAAGGTACCTTTGCGCATGAGTTTCATAAATAACTGAAATGATTCCATGGGCCGACGTATGGTGAGGTGTGACATCATGCTGCCTCCGGGCCTGATGATGTGGTCACCTTAGAGTCACCCCACTCAAGTCCTTGAGGGATTGGAAATAAGAATGTGGTCCCATTGAGTGAGAGAAGTCCCTTTCCCAAGGGGGCGATGGATTTTTCTTCCTTATCTGCTTCTTCATTCAAGTGCCGAAGGACATGGAAAAAATCGATCTTTTAGAAGGATTTAGTGAGCCTCTGGATTTTCTTGAATATTTGCAGAATTTTCATTTGGTTTGGCAATGAATTAGTTACCAAGGAATGGATTAGAAGCTGACAGTCTCCTATCACCATGATTTCATTAATACCATGCTCCCAGGCTTGGTTGAGGCCTTGCCAGAGACCCAAAGCTTCTGCCATGTTATTGGTGTCTTCCCCTAATCCCCAAGAAAAAACCAATTCTTGAACTTCATCGGGGCCATAGAGCACCCCTCCCCCTCCTACCTCCCTTGGGTTTACTTTCGAAGCTCCATAAAAGAAAAGGATGTGTTTATGTTGAGAACTTCGCCAGGCTTTGAAATCCATTTGATCCATACATAATTCCCATGGCTCAGAGACATGCTCTGGGGTAGGAAGAGGGGGTTTTAGATCTGGAGAGAGGTTGTGGATCGAAGCTTATTCAGGAGGAGAGAGAGGGAGAATGTTGGAGGCATACCAAAGGAATGAGAGGTAGTATCCCAGGAGAGCTTTGATCTTGACGTCAACATGGACAGGGGTGGAGGACTTGCTTCTGAAAATACAATCATTTCGTTCGAGCCAAATTTTCCAGAAGATAAACTTAGGAAGATTCAACCAGCAACACTTAAGCTTATCTTTGAATTTGAGAGAAAAGGGACAAAGGGAGGTCTAATTAATTAACAAAGAGGGGATATCTAGGGGAATTTGAAAAGAAGGGGCCCAACTATACAGGGATAAATTCCAAACTTATTTTTCAAAGGGGAAGTTGAGAAGAAGATGGTTAGTTGACTCCTCATGGGAGCAGCAGAGAGGGCATTGAGATGGGCCTTCCCAACCTTTTATTCGAAGGTTTTCACCAGCCAGGATACTATTTTGGGCTAAAGTCCATATGAAGAAGTCAAATTTAGGTAAGATTTTGACTTGCCAAATATCTTTCCAGACTGTTGGGTTTCCTGGAACGTGGGGCACTGCAGTGAGGAGTTTGTAGCCTAATTCCATAGAGTAGTCACTTGAAAGGATGCCCCAGCCTTGAGTTTCCTTGAGTCTTTTAGAGATCAGTGATTCCCTTGCAGCAGAGAGAGAAAAAGTTCTTTTTCATGGAGAAAATGGGGGGGAAAGTCAGGAAGAACCCACCTCACCCAATCCTTGGATCCATCTTTTTTCCAGAGGGAAATATCCCAGAGGGTGCAAACATTTTTAGATTTAAAGAAGGCTTTAAGGAGAGCGGAGCCAGGGATAGAATCGAGCGAAGGATCCCCCAAGATGGAGTCTTCCCAGATTCGTATTTGCTTTCCATTACCCGGGATCCAAGTAAGTGCAGAAGTGAAGAAATTATGCGCTTCCAAGCAAATGGAAAAAATCGGCGAGCCATGAGTGGCCAAAAAAGTACTTCTTCTAGATGGCTGCTTTGCTCTAGGAGCTCTTCCCTGACACTACATTCCATAGAAATTTTATTCCAAGAGAAAGATTTTGAACTTTTAGATCTCGAAGTTAAAGACCTCCTTCAGGTATGGGTCGAGAGATCTTCCCCCAACTGACCAACGAGAGTTTGAGATGATGCCTCTTGGAGCTAGCAAGATTGAACACTGATAAATGGGACTGATTGAAAGGAATAACTTGATAAGAACTAATGTTCCTGTTGGATTTAACCATCTTGAACCCCAGGCGCTTATTCTAGCTTTGATTTTGTCAATTAGGGGTGCCTAGAACGAAGACTTGGACATTGCTTTGAATATAGGGACTCCTAAATACTTAAAGGATTACCACTAAGTTTTTCCCTCCATTCCTAGAATTTGGGTAATGTCAGTCATTTCCCTCAGAGTACAGTTCCATCCATCAATTTGACTCTTCCTGTAGTTGATTTTTCTACTAGAAATGGCTTGATACTTGTCTAGTTCAGATTTGAATTTTCTGGATGAGTGAGTACTCGCACCTACGAGGAGAATGGCATCGTCAAAAAACTAAGGATGATTGATGTCTCTGACTCCTCTGGCTATGCGCAATCCCATTAGTTCTTGAAGTTGTTGACTCTGATCCAACTGGAAGCTCAACACAGACACCTGAATGGCATAAAGGAGCGAGGAGAGGGGGCAGCCTTGCTGAAGTCCTTGAGAGGCTTGGAAAAATCTAGCTGCTTGGCCATTAACCAAAGGTGCAATCCACGGGCTTCCAATGCAAGATTGTGTCTAGGTAATAAAGGAATGGTCAAAACCGAGTCACTGCATAACCTAGAACATAAAAATGTGTATTACCATGCCAAAAGCATTTGCTAAATCCAGTTTGATTACCATACCTTTTTCTTTCCGAGATTGGCTTGAATGAATGGCCTCTTGGACAAGAATAATATTATCTCCAATGTTCCTTCTCTTGATGAAGCCCCCTTTATTTTCAGGAATGATTAAGGGCGGGATGTTTTTGATCTGGTTGGCCATGAATTTAGTGATAATTTTGTAACCAATGTTGCATAGGGAGATTGGTTTGAAGCAATCAAAGGATTTGGATCTTTTTTCCTTGGGAATGAGGGCCAGGAAAGCTGAATTAGTGCTACCTCCAATCTTACTGCAGAATTGCGATTTTTGAATCATTCTATGGAGATCGTTCTTAATTATTTTCTAGCAGACTTTAATAAATTGGGTCATAAATCCATCTGGGCCTGGAGCTTTGTCAGGTTCCATATTGGCTATAGCTTTCTTGACTTATTTTTTAGAGATCGACAGTGTGAGAGATGAATTATATTCCATGGTGACCCTTTTGGGAATCAAATTTAGAACAGAGGAGGTAGATTCTTCAGGAGGTGGAGGCTCTTCTATGTAAATATTCCTAAAATGTATACGAGTTGCTTGCTTAGTGTCTTCAAAATTTGAGAGGATTTGATCCTGAGAATGGATTTCTTTGATAGAGTTAAACTGCTTTCGTCCTTCAACCTGTTTATGGAAGAAACTTGTGATTTTATCCCCATCTTGGAGCCAGAGGCTCCTTGATTTCTACCTCCAATAGTCCTCCTCCCGTCGGCAAGAAAAATAGAGATTTCTATGTAGATGGTGTTCCTTTTCCAAAGAGGTGGGCTCCACAGGGAGGACATCTGACTAGTGTTGATGTTGTTCTAGAGCTTGTTTTGCTTCTAGACGTTGTTGGAGGGGGGATTTTAGATATTTGGCCCAAGATTTGAGAGTCAATTTAAGCTTTCTCAGCTTTTCTTCCCAAATAGAGAAAGGAGAACTTGGGACTAATTCCTTCCAACCTGAGGTGGCTAAATATAGAAACCCTTCTTGTTGGATCTAGGAGGGGCTAAACCAGAACTGTATGGGTCCCAAATTGCGATCTTTCAATAGTTATAAAATAATTGGTTTATGGTTAGAAGCATTGAAGGGAAGGATGGAGGAGTCTAGGTTGAGCCTAAGGAGGAGGAGGGAATGTTGAGCCAGAAATCTATCAAGATGAGCAGTTATATGTCCAAGGCCTATTCTTCTATTAGACCAAGTAAAAAGTCCTTTGGTAGGCTTGATGTCTTCTAGGTCCCATACCAAAATTAAATCATCAAATGTTTCCTGGAGAGGGTCTCTAACTGGAGTCCCCCCCTTTTTTTTTCAGGGAGGAAAGGGTGAGATTCAGGTCCCTAACTAGGACTAAGTTCTCGGGATGGTGTAGATTCAGGAAATCCTCTATAATCTTCCAACAATCTCTTTTTCTGCAAGGAGAACTGGAACATAAATGTTGAAGAGACTTACCTGAAGGCCCAAATCTTTATGACATAGACTTGTGAATATCCTGTGTGTACAAGTGAAATAATGAATCAAGTTGAACTTTCTAGGGTTCCATAGTGTGCCTAAACCACCTGAGGCACCTTGGAAACTTACTGCTACTCCTTCTCCTGAGTTCCAGAAGGACTTTCTGGTCTAGAGGAACTATTGTTCCTCCAATTTAGTCTCCTAGACTAAAAGGACATATGGGCTAGATATATGCATTATATCTTTCATTGCTTCTACTTTCTGCTTACTCCCTAGTCCCCTGCAATTTTAGGAGACAACCTTCAATACTTACCTCTATTGGTGGTGGTAGTCCCTTTAGGGATATTCCCTTGTTGTTGTGTAGGTCTGGGATTGAACAACCCTTCCAGGGTAGATTGTCCTCCCTGCAACTTATCCTTATAGGTTTCTTCTTCTATACTCTCATTTGTTGGTTTCCTTCCTTTCCTTGATGTTTTATTAGTGCTTTGTAATGTTCCCATTTCTCCTTCCTCTTCCTCTAACAAATCTTCCTCAGTCTCTGGATCTTGCTAAATGATCTGGGATGGGGCTTCTTGGAAGGGTGCCTCTTTGGTAACCAGAGATATTTCTATTGCTTCTTTTCCTGGGATGGACGGGGTAATGGGAGGGAGATTTTCAACTGTATTTCCTTCGACTGATGAGTCTTCCAGAGCAAAGAAACTATTACCAGATGCGAGTTGATATTTTTTCAATGGAACTTCCTTTTTGGCTGGGGTGGAATTAGGGTTTTCCCCTCTCTGCATGGACTGGATTTAGTGTTTGTCTTAGGTCTTTTAGCTTGCTTCCACCCCTCTTCTGGGTATTTTTATTGTTGGATTTGAGGGATTTTTGGGCAGTTCTTCTGGAAATTCCCATAATCATGACAGTTTCTACATTTGAATGGCATCTGATAATAATCTAGTTTTTGAAAGTGTTGCCAATCTCCTATAGTCAACTTTATGGCTTCCAGTAATCTAGCGTCTAAGTCAACTTCAACAAAAATACGAGCACATGAGTATTGATCTTTAGTAGTTTCTCTGTCAATGTACTTACCTAGCCTGTTGCCAATGGACTACAGCGAGGAAGGCGTCCAGCAGTGGATCGGGATATTAGGCAACCTAACCCAAACTGGAACCGCCTTAGGCACATCCAGAGAAAGATCAAATTCAGGGGTCTAGCGATTCAAATACATCCCTTGGGTCCCCATGAAGTAGGGCCCATTTTTGAATATCAGGTCACGATCGTCTTTGGATATAAATTCAAACAGAAAAAAACCCCAACCTACCGCATAGCAGGTGATGTTACTGGTGATTAGAGGGTGCCAGTTCTTCTAGATCTAATTTTTGGTGGTGTGCGGCGAGGGAAAAAGGCTAATGAACTTCCCCACTAAGGCATGATCATCCAAAGAAGTTGTGGTCTACATTGGCTGCTCCAGAGGAAGGGAGATAACAGGAACATCAACAAGTTTTTTGAAAACTTTTGGGGGCGGGGTGGAGACATACTTCTTGCCTTGATCAATGAGCAAACACTTGAATGCAACTACATCTAGAGAGGGCGGGGGAGGAGGTAGCTTCTCATTGCCTCCTTACGAACTCATGGTGCCCAAAACCCTAGCAAGAAAACCTAGTTTCTCCTTTATTATCTCGGGAGCAATGTTCACGTGACTCTTTGAGGGGGAAACCTTCAACAAAGTAGAGCTCTAGTACAAGTGATTTCCAAGAGGACATCATCAAATTATTGCAATGGATTTTATGGATAAATATTGTCTATTGGGTTTTGAAATTGGTTTGAAGGTTAAGCAGTGGGTAAAATAACAATATCAATCTCAGATAACAAGAACAAATTCCTAACACATTTTCTTAGTAGATGGTAGTCAACCTAATGAATTAGATAGTAGATTATAACATGAAAGACAAAAATATGTAATTTTCCAATATGTCCACTCACACATAGATTTCTTATTCCCAAATATCATTAAGAAATAAGAACATGGTACTTGAAAGAAACTCTTAGTTATGAACAATTTAAACAACAAAATATTCATTGTATTACTCACAACAAAGATATCATATGTTTAGCAATAGATAAAAATGAATTCAACTAAAAAAATGAAGAATAAAGACAAGAAGAGGAGTCTAACCATCGGATATCATTTTCCATTTAGTACAAAATGTAATAAGTCTTAGTATTTACAATCAGAAATTGAGTTTTCTTCAAAAATATCACCACTCTCCCCTCCTTAATTTCTCCTTCTGTGGAGTTTATATAGAAAAAGTACATAATTATCAAGATCCAAAAAAAAAGGATCTGAAAACCTCCTCATCCATAATTAGTTTATGGTTTCAAATAATCAAGGAGGAGATAAGATTTGATCTCCAAGTTGAATTGATGAGGTGGCTCATCAACTGTTTTTTATGAGTTATTTTAGGAAAATAAATCTGGCAAATTCCTGAAACATAGGGTCCAAAAATCTTTTCGTATCTCCCCAACTATGATATTTGTGTAAAACCAAAGAGAGATTTTTGTGAAGGGGCACATTCGCAACAAAAACCTCTTCTTTTTTTTTCCAAAAATTCATCTCCAGATGCTTTGAAACCTCACCAAAAATTGGTCACTAAAACAGGAAATCATTTATTGTGAAATATCTGAAAAATAAGCCTCAAAGATATATTCGAAAGTATTAAACTATGATAGTTGTGTAAAACCCGAGAGAGTTTTTTTGTGAAGGGGCTCGTTCCCAACAAAAACCTATTTTGGTTTCAAATAATTCATCTCCATCGTTTCATAAATTTCTCTTGAAGATAAGGACTAAAACAAGAAAAACATAGTATTTCATGTATTTGATTTATGTCTTTCTTCTTTTTTCTTGATTCTCTAACATGGATTCCCTTGTTGTCTTCAGGCTCATCATTTGGAACAAGCAGCTTCATCATGGGTGTGAATTTCCAACTCTTCCTCTTTGTTTTGCTTCTTTTTCTATTCTTTGGTGGCCTTGATTACAGGACAAATTTTAGTTAGATCCTCTGTCTCCTACTGCAAGTGTAATTTTCTTTTACTAGATGGAATGATTCTAGCCATAGGAGAATTCTCCTTTTCTGTAACAAAAAAGGTTTTAATAATCTTCCTTTTCCTTTGTTGATTTCTATTCTAGTGTGGATTTAGGCTTGGATCCTTGTTCTTCAAGATTGAGTGATTTTTCCACTTTTCTTAGGGGCCATGATACTGATTTTAATCCCTGTAGATCTGTGAATGCTTAGGGTTCTGATCTAATTATTTGGAACCTCTAAAAATATGAAAGTTTTGGAAGATTTATATTTCCTGCAAAACATGTATAAACTGATACAAAGATATAATGAAGGACTCATGTTTCATATGTTATGAATCATAATAGGAAACCTGCGAATTGATATCGGACTTATTAAGTACAAACTCGATCCCTTTGAATAAGGATGAAAACTGAAAACACAACCTAATCATAATCATAAATGATATTGGATTTTAGGCAATGATCTCAGACATTTGTTGACATCATCTAGGGAGATGGTGCATTTGAAACAATGATTACTTTTGGAACTACAAGAATAACAGTATTCTTCTAGTGCATTTTTCCCTTTGCATAATTTCAAATTTTAAAAGAGAAAAATAACTTGTACCTTGATGGAAAGATTCTAAATGTCTTATTCTAACTTTAATCACACTAATGCACGCAATAAAATGTTCAAAAAGGATAATTCAAGCACACTTTAAAAAAAAATGTAGAGGAATAAAATCAAAGATTAAAATGATGTAGGAATGGTAGAGCAGGGAAAAGAGTAGTTGAACAGTGAACAACAAAATTAAGGTCTAACACTAGCTCCTTCCGGGGATAATGTTTCATGGTGAAACTTTAAGAACCTGTTGACCAATGCCTTTATCTTCCTTATCGTCATAAAACTTTCACTGCAATTTATTTCCCTTCTCTTACATCCATTTATTCTGTAATCTAAAAAATAAAAACCCAGAAACTAGAGAGTAGTGCTCCCATTGGGCTATGGAATCATTTCTCCCTGTTGACTGCACACCGATGCTTAATAAGATTATTTATAGACATCTCCTACTCCTAACCAGCTGAAACCAAACCAATTAGGTGAAGACAAATTTCCAAAAGAACCATTCAAGCAGCAAATTGATTGATCCGGATGGATCTAGGGAACATCACAGAAGTTTCAGAAGTGTCCCAGAATGCACAGAAGTAACCTAGGACGCTTAGAATGGCTTCAGCAGACAACAAAAGGGAAAAAATAAAAGTTCCAAAAACTCAATTAAAACAACATGATCATGAAGAGAGCGTCGTACTATTTCCAACGACACAAACGACTCTTCAAAGGAAGTTACAGATCAAAATTTATAAGTGGTCAAAGTTCTGGTCAACCCAACCCCATCAGTAGGAATGAGTCAACATCTTTACTACTGACGTCAACATTAGTACGGATGATGTTAACGTCCATACATCCTACGTGGCACGCACATAGGGTGACACATGTCATGATGATGTCAACATGCCACGTGGAAGCACCAGAGGCTGCATGTGTCACTCAGAATTGGGGTTTTTAGGGTGCAACATGGACCAGTGTAAAAGTGCAACGTGGCACCCCCAGGTGATTCCATGTGGCACCACCCAGAAGGTGCCATGTGTCCAGGATGACGTGGAGGTGTCCGGTATAGAGGTGACATCGGCAACCAAGTGGATGAATAGGAGGTTGCCACATGGCCCAATGGGAATGCACCACATGGCACCCCAGAAATGCCCAAGGAGGCTCGTGAATAAAAAATTAATATATATATATATATATATATATATATTAACAGAACTCCGCCACATATGGTGGTAGTTCTACTATATATAGCAGATTCACTATATTTAACCTCCGCCAAAACGTTTGCCAGACTCTCCTCTATATTTAGCAGGGGTGTGCCAAAATGATTTTAACAGTTCGCCAAAATGGGGAAGCCCATGGGATTCGACCCCAGGACCTCTACCAACTAAGTTATAAACTTAGCTCCGCTAACCACTCAGCCAACGAACTCAGTTAATGCTATCTGCCTACAAATTTATATAAAAAGGGGTTTTGGGCCAAGTTCGGGACAGACATAACACACCAGCGCATGAGGCACAAGATTGGAGAACTAAGTGCACCCATATGGCCTGGTACAGACCGTACGGACTATATGACCTGGTATGGATTTTGGGCACGCAAACTGAGGCAAGGTTTTCTCTTGGGTCCGAAGGTGCTAAACTCAGATTG
>JASDQU010250068.1:0-10456 GCA_032191745.1 Picea mariana | reverse complement strand
GTCATATTCTTCCAGAATATTCAGGACTCTAGCTTTCCAAACATTAAAGTTTGAAGCCTCTTCAAGTCTGTCCTCAAGACTTACAGAAATGGAAGACATCTCTGCAATACTGTGCTTGAATAATTCCTAAGGATCTGCATAGGCTCTTAGCAGACTGCAGAACTGAGCTCTTTCATGCCCTAGAGCTCTGATACCATGCTAAATTTTTAAGCATAAATAGAGATAGAAGATAACAATAGTGTTCTTTGCTTCTTTTAAATGATAAACAGAAACATAAGAATCATAGGAAGATCACTCATTCACAGAGACAAATATTTATCCTAGGAAACCCTCAAGGGAAAGAAAACCCATCAAACTTCTGTGATATATTGATCAGTCAATCAAGTACAATAAATTTACAAGGCAATAGCACTAAGTCTTTATTACAAAACTGCCCTCAAACCTGTAGCTTATATTGTAGCTGAGCTGATTCAAATCTTCCCTTTAATGGCTGACTCTAGATTGCTCTTAAGGTTGCCTCAGAATAAGTGAAAGATGCTGCCCATATTTGAGTACTACAGCCCTCAGAAAAGGTCCTTTAGTTGCTGTACAGAACAACCTTTAGTTGCTGTTAGAATACCTTCAGAACATAGAAAATTTGCTGCTATAGGAGTGTCTTAGTTGCTGCCCAGAATGACTCTTAGATGCTGTCCAGAAAATCTCTTAGAAGAGAGTGAAAGAAGGCTGCTACATAATAGATTATCAGCTGCTAGCTGCTGCCCAGAAATAGTCTAGCTGCTGCCTCTGAATATGCTAGCTGCTCCTTCAGAAATATCCTTAGCTGCTCCTTCAGAAATATCGAAATATCCTTAGCTGCTCCTTCAGAAATATCCTTATTAGCTGCTCACTTAGAGTAACCTTAGCTGCTCCCTCAGAAACTTGCGTACATAACTCTTCAGACAAACTGATATACAAAACTGATATCAAGAATGAATCAAAACTTCATATTAAGTGAGGGCACCTCCCTCTTCTTGTATAGGATAGAATTTAGGTTAGGGACTTTAGGTTAGGATTACCTTTTAGGGTAGGGCCGACTTAGCTAGTTAGGTGACCGACTTAGCTAGGTCGGTTAGAGGAAGGCGGCTAGGAAGGGGGCAGCTAGGAGGGCAACTTGGAAGGGGGGCAACTAGGAGGGCAACTTGGAAGGGGCCAGCTTGGAGAGCTGCTTGAGGAGAGCAACTTGGAAGAGTTGCTTGCGAAAGAATATTCTCTGAAGCTGCTTTAATATTTTAACAGGTTCGTGTCATGATTGCCATAGTTGGCAGTTATATTTTTGTCATCTTTCCTTCTTTTGATTTTGATTTGATATCACCCATTGTTTCTTTTGCATTTTCTTTGTCTCCATCTAACTCATTATTGGAAACATCCACTTCCATACCATTCTTAGTCTTACAATGGTATAATTTCTTAACTCATCACTGGAAACATCCACTTCCATACTATTCTTAATCTTACAATCGTATAATTTCTTAACTCATCACTGGAAACATCCACTTCCATACTATTCTTAATCTTACAATGGTATAATTTCTTATCTCGCTTCTAKTCCTTTTCTGTGTGCAATGGATATCTCAATTCCATTGTTGARGTGGAACATATTTAGTGATCCTCTATGGAGATGGTAGAAACATTCTTATTTGACCAAGGATTTTCCCCTCTATCAACTTGGCCTTGTCTTGAGATCATTGATGGTTGGTATGTTCCATACCCTTAACTCTTTCCTTWTTTATGGCTCTAAGCTTGCAGTATAGATGTTTAACTTTTTGTCTYYTGGTATTCTTGGAAGTCTTGTTGCCAGGTTTTCTCATCCTCGTGTGTTTATTATTCGATGGATCTTATATGTTGTAGGTGAGTGGGTTTGGTAAGTATATTGTYCTCTTCTTTTTTATAGAACCTTTTGATGAGGCTTGATTTGAACATGTKCCAATTCAAACTCAAGCCTCTAATTTTGTTAAACGATAAATCCCAGTCATAAGCTCAACCTTCTAGGTACATAAAGGCTATTGATATYTTCTTGTCCTCATTATGCGTGGATTTGATCTCAAAATATTTTTCAATTTTATTCAACCATATGGTACCCATCTCGATGCCACTTTTATCAAACTTAGGCAATTCAAACTTTAATTTGATAGAAGGCCATGGTTGCAAACTGAACACCCCATGTGACATTGGAGAACTTGGATTTGCTTGATTTGAGCTTCCTTCTGTTGTACACATGTTGCTTACTGTCATTTGATGGATAAGAGGTGTTATTTTCATGATGAATGGTGTTATTCATTAGAGCATTGGTTGGATCTCCTACATACATTTACTCGATGCATTATATTTGTTGTTCATCTCATTCTTGAGATTATCGAATTCTATGCTTAGCTTGACATTGCTAACCATCCTTGGCAATCTTTCATAACTATTTCCATTCAATCTATAAGGAGTCACTTTTTGGAGATCTCAATTTTTTTAGTTATTTCAAGATTTCCCTTGAATCTATTCGGATTTGCGTCCTCTTGTTACTTTTTTGAGATCTCAAAATTTTTAATTATTCTGAGATTTCCCAACTATGTTCATCAAAACCCCCAATATGACAATTCAGGTTCAATACTTCCTTTTTTGTTCATCCTTGGGAGTCTTTATCTTTGTTTCCCTTGATATACCTAAGAACCAAGGCCAAAACTTGTTAGATTTTCCTTTACTTATAGAGCAGTATAGTTCTTTTCTTAGTTAACATTAACAATTATACCATAGCAGCAGAATAAATAGTAGACAAAGTACACAAGAGATCTTGGGAAAAACCCCAAATGGGGGAAAAACCCAACAACCTTTCTTAGATGAATTCCTTTCACACAGTCCAACCATTGACTAGCTCCTTAGAGCTTTGCAGACAAGAATCAAGATCTAACACAAGGCTAGAGCCTAGCAGTAGCTTTCACAACTGTAGTAGCACCACACAAAAGTAGCACACCCTCTAGGAGAGATCGTGCACAAGAGAGAGATCACCACCAAAATAGCTCCAAGACTAGGCTACTGTGTCACCCTTCCTTCCTCAGACTTGCGCACCTTTTACCTTGAATGAGAGTGTGTTGTGTCTCTAAATGAGCCAAGACGTATCCTATTTATAATCTTCCAGTCACTTCTGCCTGGGCCGACTTCTCATCTGGGAGTCTTAATTAACTTAATTAATTTCTGGGTGAGCCTTTAATTAATTCCTGGGTGAGCCGAGTTCTCTTCTAGAGACTTCTTGCTGTTTAATGGTCTTCCTGGACTTCCAGGATCTCCCTGCATCTAAGATAGGTTTACATCGGAGGAAAAGGTTCCTCCCACAGCTACCAAACATCAACACTCCCTCTTAGCTAGGGAGGTATCTTTCATGATGTCTTCATCTAGTAGTCCACTGACTACTCTACAATCTGATAACATGCACATCGCTGCTACAATGCCTTCGATAGCTCGAATCATCAGTCACAGTCTCTGCGATCAAACAGTAGCACACATAACTACATCCAAACGATCAAGTAATCTCCATGACAATCAACTAGTAGCACACAACTACGACAATGTCATCCAATAGATCACAACTGCTGCCAAGTAGTACTCAACTACTGTCTAGTGACACACAGTCACTCCCAGTGGAACACATTCACTGTAGTAGCACACAACTACTGTTCAGAGACACACAGTCTCCGCCAATGGTACTCAACCACTGAAGTAGCACACAACTACTGTCCGAAGTCACACAATCTCCGCTAGTGGAACACATCCACCGAAGTAGCACACAACTATTGTCCAAAGTCACACAACCTCCGCCAGTGGAACACATCCGTAGTAGCACACAATTATTGTTCGGAGTCACACAACCTCCGCCAATGGAACACATCCACTGAAGTAGCACACAACTATTGTTCGAAGTCACACAACCTCTGCCATAGTCTTACGACTATGTGTGTGATGTTTCTTCTCTCAGCAGGTCCAATAGTGCATTACCTCCTTAGTCACCTCACGTGACTGATCCAGGGAACCCTTGGCTAGAGGGGTTAGCCGACATGAGAAGAAAAACAACACACCTCCCTCTCAACGAGGGTGGACATTCGACAACACTCCAAACTTGTCCCCGAAGTACTCATACTTCACTCTTGACAAGGGCTTGGTGAGGATGTCCGCTATCTGCTTGTCCGTGGATATGTATTGGAGCTCCACAACTCCTCTCTGCCCCATGCCCCAGATGTAATGACATTTGATCTCTATATGCATAGACCTATCATGGAATACAAGGTTCTCGGTAAGTTCACGGAACTTTGATTGTCACAATGTATCAAAGTTGGCTCCAATTCTAGATAATATATCCCGGCTAGCAACTTCCGGAGCCACACTGCTTCATGGCTCTCCACGCTTGCTACGATATACTTTGCTTTTGATTTATTGAGTGCCATTGATGTCTGCTTCCTACTCAACCATGAGATCATGCCTGATGCTAGACTAAAACAACATCCAGAATTACTCTTCCGATCCACTACACTCCCTGCCTAGTCAGAATTTGTATATCCTTGCAGCTTCACATCTCGACTTGAGACATATCTCAATCCATATCCAACTGTACTACGAAGGTACCTCAACATATGCTTTGCTGCCATCCAATGTACCTATCTATGTTCAACTATGTGTTGACTCAAGGTATTCACTGCAAAGCATATGTCTGGCCTGGTGTTAACCATGTACATCAAGGATCCAATCAACTGTCTGTACATCGTGGTATCTAGTCAACTGTCTGTACGTGCAGTCTATCATCCTGAATTTCTTCAGGATCTCAACAATATATTTTCCTTGGTTAAGGAAAATCTCATCTGATCTTTGCCATACCTCTAATCCCAAAAAATAATGCATCAGAGTTAGATCCTTCATCTCGAACTCTGAAGCGAGCTCCCTCTTAAACCCATCAATGAGCTTCTCGTCCCCTGTTAGAAATAGGTCATCTACATATAGAACCAAGATCAATGGGCATCCATCTTCAACCTTATAATAAAGGTTAGGATCTGCCTCACTCTTGGTAAATCCCAAGCTCATCAAATATCCATCTATCTTGGCATACCATGCCTTGGGTGCTTGCTTCAGTCCATACAAGGTTTTCTTTAGTTTGCACACATGGGACTCCTTCCCATGGATCACGAAGCCTTGTGGTTGTTCTATGTACACTTCTTCCTCTATTACACCATTCAGGAAAGTAGTCTCGACGTCCATTTGGTGTAATTTCCATTCCATTTCGGAAGCAATCGCAATGATTGATCTAATGGAAGTGTATTTTGCTACAGGAGCAAAAGTTTCGTCATAGTCTTCTCCGTCTTTCTGGGAGAATCCTCTAGCCACAAACCTTGCCTTGTACTTCTCTATGCTGCCGTCTGCAACATGCTTGATCTTGTAGATCCATTTGGAAGTCACAACTGACTTCCCTTCTGGTCTCAGAACGACCTCCCATACATCATTCTTCATGATGGACTGATACTCCTCCATCATGGTATCCTTCCATTCTGGCTTTTCAGCAACTTCTTCAAAAGTGGAAGGTTCTGAATCAATGATGTTGCTCTTAGTGCCATATAGCTGGAAAAATTATGTGGTCTCTTGCTTTCTCTAAAGGAGCCTTTGGGAGCTGCATGTCCTTTAGCTTCTTGGAAGTTGTTCCAAAGCCAAGATGGTGTCTTTCTGGTAGTCACAGCTTCTTCAGGGCTTTCTGATTCTACCATATCATTCTGGACTTCTGGGATGGTTTCTTCAGGTATAGAGTCTACCATGACTGCATCTTTGGGAGCCTCCTGCTTTATTTGGTCCTCATCCATGTGAGATTCCCTTGATCTTYTGAAGGCTTCATCTTCGTCAAATGTTACATCCCRACTAATCTCAATCTGTCTYTGCCCTGGAATGTAAATTCTATAGGCCTTTGAAGTCTCACKGTATCCAACGAATGTGCCCTTCTTTCTTGAAGGTTCCAATTTCGTTATCTTTCCCTTGGGAACATGTATAAACATTGAACAACCAAAAATCCTCAAGTGACTGACTTATGGCTTCTTTTCGGTGAACACCTCTTTAGGTGTCTTGTTCCTCAATATCTTATGAAGTCTTCTATTCTGCACCTATACAACCGTACTGGATGCTTCTGCCCAAAAGTGCATGGGTAGGCCCCGGTCATGTATCATCGCTTTTGTTGCTTCTATGATGGATCTATTCTCTCTTTCTGCAACCCCATTTTGTTGGGGGTTGTAGGGAGTTGTAAGCTCCCTCTTAATCCCTGCTTCTTGGAAAAAATATTTAAACTCCTTTGAGGTGTACTCACCTCCATTGTCAGATCTCAAAACATTAATCTTCCTCTCAGAGAGATTCTCAACTAATGCCTTGAACTCTCGAAACTTGTTAAAGACTTCATATTTTGCTTTCAAGAAGTAGATCCATGTCTTCCTGAAATAGTCGTCTATGAACAACACATTGTATACAAAGTTGCCAAGTGATGGCACCGTCATCTGTTCACATACATCAGAGTGTATACTGTCCAAAATACCTTTGGATCTGCTATCACTGCTTGTAAAGCTTCCCCTGGCATTCTTGCCAAGTGCACAACCTTTCCATACTCCGTCATAGTCTATCTGGATTTCTGGTAGACCTGTAACCATTTTTCTCAAAACTGGTAATGCTCTATAGTTCAAGTGATCAAGCCTTCGGTGCCATAGTTTACTGGAACTAACATTATTATGTACAAGGGCTTGTTCTTGGTGTCCCTTCAACTTATACAATCCTCCCTCTCGCACAGTGGCTTTATTTATGCTTGAATTCTTGGGTCATAGAAGGACTTGGCCATCCACAAAAGCTACCCTAAAACCTTTATCTTCTAATGCTGAAATAGATAGAAGATTCTTATTTAAACCTTGTACAAATAGTATATCTTTAATTGAAAGAGGGTTATCTGAATCAAGTTGTAAGGAGGCTTCTCCAACGCCTTTGATTGCATGCTTGGAATCGTCTCCAAGCACCACTTGAAGTGAAGAGTCCTTTTTTTTTAATTTTGATAGAGATTTTCTGAATCCGGTCATATGCTTGGAAGCACCGCTATCTATGAGCCAAGTATCGCTTCCTTGAGTGATGGTTCTGGTGAGTGCTGAAATGAATACAAATTCTTCATCTTTGGGTTTGTGTTCTTCAACATTAGTTGCATGTGCATGGTGTTTCTTCTTCTTTTCCTTCTCATGTTTGTGAGGAAATTGTGCGACATAATGTCCCATCTTCCCGCAATTGAAGCATTGAAATTTTGACACATCCCTCTTATGACATGGCTTCTTAGACCTCCTTGGATTGCCGCCTTCTCTTTCCTTTCTCTTCTTCACTTGTGCTGCAAGTGCTTGGTTTTCCTCATCATCTACATTTTATTTCTTGGACATCAATCTAGATTCCTCTTGAGAGCAATATGCCCATAACTTGTCAAACTTGGGTAACTTCCTTCTTGCACAAATTCCTTGGACAAATGGGTCCCAAGAGGGAGAGAAACCATTTACTGTAGTGGTTATTAGTTCAACATCTTCTACTGGATCTCCAATGTTTGCTAACTAGTCTTTGATTTGTGAGATCCTAGTAAAGAAGTTGGCTATCATCTCTGACTTGTTTGTAGTCACGTTTCTGAGTTGATGTCGTAGGGTAAGCTTCCGACTGGTGTTCTTGCTTTCATAGAGTCTCGTTAGGGCATCAAACATCTCCTTTGCAGTCTTTAGTTTTGATACATTCGGTATCAAGTGATCCTTGATTGAGTCTATCAAGATCCTCTTGGCCTTGACCTCATTCTTCTTGAACTTTGCCTTTGCTTCTTCGTCTTTTGGTTTCGGAATCATCTTCGTGACGTGATCCAATAATTCATTCTCTTCTAAATGAGTTGTATTCTATGCTTCCAGTATTTGAAGTTGTCTGCTCCATCCAATCTGTCGTCTACTCACATGCTGGAAGACATTCTGCTGATGGAAATCCTAGCGTGGGAATTTTCTGTAATTTCCAAATTCCTTCAGGAGGGTAGTCCCAACGCCTTTGGGATAGTGCTAAAACTAGCTTGACAGGGTTACTGCGCATCGATAGTGTGGAGTGGGCCCATAACCTGTTAGATTTTCCTTTACTTATAGAGCAATATAGTTCTTTTCTTAGTTAACATTAACAATTATACCATAGCAACAGAATAAATAGTAGACAAAGTACATAAGAGATTTATCCTGGAAAACTCCAAATGGGGGAAAAACCCAACAACCTTTCGTAGATGAGTTCCTTTCACACTGTCCAACCATTCACTAGCTCCTTAGAGCTTTATAGACAAGAATAAAGATCTAACACAAGGCTAGAGCCTAGCAGTAGCTTTCACAACTGCAGTAGCACCACACAGAAGTTGCGCACCCTCTAGGAGAGATAGCGCACAAGAGAGAGATCACCATCAAAATAGCTCCAAGACTAGGCTATTGCGTCACCCTTCCTTCCTCAGACTTGCACACCTTTTACCTTAGAGAATGAGAGTGTGTTGTGTCTCTAAATGAGCCAAGACGTCTCCTATTTATAATCTTCCAGTCACTTCTGCTTGGGTAGACTTCTCATCTGGGAGTCTTAATTAATTTAATTAATTTTTGGGTGAGCCTTTAATTAATTCATGGGTGAGGCGACTTCTCTTCTAGAGACTTCTTGTTGTTTAATGGTCTTCCTAGACTTCCAGAATCTTCCCGCATCTAACATAGGTTTACATCGGAGGAAAAGGTTCCTCTCGCAGCTACCAAACATCAACAAAACTAATAGTACTTTGGAAAACAAAATTTGATACATTGGTTAGGGTTATCGTTATAGAAAACGGAAGGATGTGAATAAAGAATGCAATAATAACTTTACTTTTGGCCTAACACTATACAAGGTAGAAGAACTTCGATTCTAACTAGGCATTTGATTGATAGGTTGGGATTCCAAACACAATGATTAGAAGCGGAGATAGGTCTAAAGACAACAAAACGCAAGGCATGATTAGTTAATTGGAAAGCTGTTAATCGAAAGAAGTGGATACTAGATTGTAGCTAGCAGTGGAGAGGCGTTATAATACAAATATAAGATGCAGATTCGGGGGAAGGCCACATAATTCCAGAAAGAGGATCATGAATGAATTTTACATGGCACAAAAGATAGTAAACTAGGGTGTGTGGGTTAGGGTAGGTCACAGATTTAAGGGTTGAGTTTCAAAATCATTGTCAATCTGGGACAGTGAGGGTTTGTTCAACATGGAGGGTGTGGATTTTTCTCATCTCAAATGTGGTGAGAGTTTCAAGCACAATTGATTACATACATAATTTGTGGAGTAGTAATATGTTCATGGTCGAGAGAAAAATGAAAACACAAATGAGCAGTGGAAGGAGGGCTGGTTGTTGGGATGGATTCGTAGGCAGAGCCACGATAGGTGCAATGAATAACACAATGATGCGAATTTTGGGCACAAATTTGCCAAACATGGTCACAAATGGAGGATGAAAGGCAACTAGAATATAGGTGGGTGGTGAAACAAGAGGGAGCAACGCTGAAAATTTAACCAATAAAAATTTCCATAACCAAATTGATATGGGTTTATAGACCAAGTTTGGACAAAATCAATTCATCCTTCAAAACCTGGAATCAAAGAGTTGCTCCACCGTTAAGCACATCAATAGTGTTTATGCACATAAATCTTTTGAGACATGGCTCTAATACTACTTGAAGTGAACTAATGTAGTTCAATAGCGCATAACACAATATAAAAAGATTATTCAGAATGGATTAATCACATGAGAGATAATCAAACGTAAATGAGATGATAGATAAGACGTGTACAATCCGTACATTCTATTAATACACGTCATGGGGCACTTTACAATTGGCCTACCTTGTGTGCTGAGCTCACAACAATAATTAACGATTAATCTAGCCTACATTAGCCCTATTAAAGAACATTTATGTTCGTTACATATAGCCTTAATATAATGCTTTAAGATTTTCCTTAATATAATACTTTAATATAGCCTTTACATACAACTTATTTCTAAACCATGTATAACAAATGTTATTTTTAAATGCCTAACTCCTTGACTCTTTATGTTTGGCTGTTGAGAAGAGTCAATCCAATATTCTGTTTAGTGTCCATGATTTTAATTTTTTTGCTATGGCTGTAGCGGTTGGGAAATTGCTATTTGTAGTGATTTGAGACTTCAGATAGCAATTCTACATAGATGCAATGGGTTTTAAGAGTTTTGCAGATATCCAACAATGTTTTTACGCAACCAAATTATGGCAGTGTTAACCTCTAGATTTTTGTAATGTCCCTTTCAAAGTGATGACTCCAGGAGGAGCGCCTTAGTAGGCTATACTGAATCTCATATGCTATAGTTGGGAGAAAAAGGGAATA
>JASDQU010250064.1:1486-16382 GCA_032191745.1 Picea mariana | reverse complement strand
CCTCCTTAAAATCCTTGAGAGATATTTCCTCCCCAAAGTCCTTAAGAGATATTTTCTCCCTAAATATTTTAGAGATCCCTTTCTTAGTGGATTTGATGAGAGATCCTCTCCATGGTGGTTAAACCTCCAAATATTATATAATGAGGGATTTCCATGGAGGAGAAAAAGGGAGAGGAGTTTAGAGATACCAAAATTATGATCTCATGAGAAGTGGAGGCGAATAATCAGTGAAATTATTTTCATTCTGATCGTGGACCTTTTGAGCAAGGGTTGGACAAGGAGAGCTGATGAAGTTGTTGCACTCACATCTATGGTTGTAAGTATTCTTCATTGTTGTTCTGATTAATACAATCAATGCTTGGCATGTTTCTTTCAAAATTGTACTTGTTTCATATAAGTTTGTCTGCAGTAGATGGATCTATGTTTTAGCTAATCTCAGTAGAGTAGGAAGTCTTTTGTACTTTTGTTTTTCTTGCAGGACCTACTAAGGAGCTCAAGATCGAATCTCATCTTGGACCTTGCAGGGACAAACGACGTCTATAAGGTACACACCTTCCTCCTCTTTTGTTCATCAGCTTGATTAGATCTAAAAGGAAGTCAGTGTCCATGTTAAGCACCTTTTGTCTTAGAGTTAAGGGTATAGCTCTCAAGAGGAGATCTACCTGTCTGCAGGGATATTTTCCTACAACACAGACCCAGGGTTCAACACTCAAGAGCGCACCAACAAAACCCTAACTACCAGTCCTTTCGACAACACTTGCGAAGCATATGAAGTATCACCCGAGTTAGAGGCAGGGGTGGTTGCAAGACTCAGATGTCTGCAACCTTAGCTGGGACACTGATTTGTGATTATAGATTTTACAGGGCACTTAGCATAGATCCTTCATCAATATTTAATCCGTCTGGTACTTCGTAGATAGCATGGAGCATCGCAGTGAATACTTATACTAAATATGATTCAGTACTTAGCCACATGAATATAGGTTAGATTCAACAGATCAAGCACTAAGCATATTATATATCAGATCTAACATTCATTCATATATCATCAGCATAGAGCATAACTAGATCTACTTAATCACATCAAACACTTAGCTAAGAAAGAGATAAAACACATTAGAGAGAAGCACAAAGCACTATACAAACTGTTACCGTGGTTCAACCCCACCCTAGTGCTATGTCCACAAAGTATTCTTTATATTATCTTGGTCAAGTAGTTACAACACAGAGCTTCAATGACCCTTACTTCACACAGGACAAAAGATCTGCGTAGCTCGCTAGATCCTTCTTCCTTTCTCTTCAGCACAAGACTACAACAACTTGCACTTAGCTTTTCGATCTCATGCACAGAGCACTCTAAGATACATCCGATCACACAGACCCAGTTACTAGTACTAAGCTTTCAGTTATACATCACATAGATGTACTACATTACTACTATTATCCTCTATTTACATTGCCTATTTATAGATTACAAAATGGGCCTAAGCATGGGTAAACCCATGGGCTGACATCCCTTTCCTGTTACATCAACCCAAAACCCTAAAATGGACCCAAAAATAGGTCTTGCTTCCTTAATTTCTACTTCACGTTGCGCTCCTTCCTTGGCAAGCTGTCGCAGTCCCACAAGTGGTCCAATATGACCAAGTATTCTTCAAAACTTGGTCAAGGGCCAACAAACCCCCAACATTCACCTGTGACTCATCCCAAGTCACTCAGGTTTGACCAATTCTGCTTCGAACGCCTTGAGCTTGGCTCGAGCTGCTTCGACCTGCTGCAGTGCGACAACCTCTTGTTTAGTAAATTCTTGGATTATTGTGTAATTGAGCGTTCCTTCCAGGAAATGTTCTACAGTGATGATACCCTGTTCGAGTTCATCTCCCTGGCTTTCAAGTTCGGTGAGAAGTTGGTATGCCTTCTCTTGGAGTCGTTGCAGTCGTTGAGAGACTTCCATTACTTTACTTTGCAGCGTGTGTACTTGTTGTTGGGCTGTACGTTGTTCTGCGAACCTCTTCATTCTTTTGAATGGGGTCAAAAACTTCAGTTGTGCTTGTAGCACATCTGCATGCTACTTTGCTTCATGGAGATGTGCCTCCAATGTCCACAATTATGGATTCTATGCGAGGGTTTCATACATCTGGGTGCTTCTAGTGCTTAGCTTCCTACATTCCAAAGCTAAGGTTTTTAATCGATCGACTGCGCTTCGAGCAGTGGCCTCTCTTAGATCTCTTATATCTTGGGGTGTCTCAGGCATGGTGTGGAGCTCTAGATCTATGATGCACTGTTGAAGTTGCTGGATTACTTCTTCCAGTTGGGTCACCTGATGTGCGAGACGATCTTCCATCTTCACTTCTATGATCGTCACAGACCGCAGTGCTTTGTGAACTCTTTCCTATACTTCAATTTTCTCTGCTAGCAACTGGTTCTTGCTCTACTGTAACTGTGCTTTTTCCTCCTCCCACTTCACTTGTAAGGCAAGTTGCTCCTGTTTTGCGTTTCTCCATTGTTCTCCATGTGCGCTCTGTTCTTACGCTAAAGTCTGGGTGGCTTGCCTTATGTCTTCTTGAGCTTGTCGAAGGCGAGATTCGACTTTCTTGGCGATCTGACATAATTGAGTGGGCTCATCACCTTTTCCTGGTATTTCCATTGTTAAGGGCACCGTAGAAACTGCTTGGCTGGACCGGAGTGCTTGTTGCACTTTGTTGAGTTGGCCCGTGATCCAGCGGAATAGCTCCTCCTGCTTTCCTTCTTGCTTTTCTGCGAGATCTAGTGAAACATCATTCAGTGCGGCAATTAAGAAGTCGAAATCATCCAGGGTAAGGGTAGTTTTAAGCATGGTCTGGGTGGCCTTAGATTTCTTTTGGGTTGAGGGCTTTGGTGGGGTAATCTTCCTTTTCTTGGAGGGATCTTCCTCGTCTCTAGGTGGAGTAACCTCGCTTTTGTTCTGCTCAACTTCTGTTCCCTTGAGTTCTTCATCATCACCTCCGTTCGTAGGTGAGAGCGAAGAAGTCTTCGTGGATGTGCTGTGGATATCTTGAACTTCCACATCCTTCTTAGTCTTGCGCGGTCTTGGTGTATCCGACATAGCTTCAGGGCTATCTACATCGGACATCTCTGTGGGGTCTGCTGCAACAAGGAGGTTTGTCAACCATTCCTTGGTAATATCCTCCAAGTCATCTTCTGTTAGCTTATAATATGATTGGAGTTGTTGTTTGTGCTCATCTACGCACGTTGTGATGTAGGTGAAATGACGATCTGTGTTGAATTTCATCAAAGGTCTAAACCTATGAAGTGTGTTGGGTGTGATGCGCGGTGTAGACTGACTGACATTCTTCAACTGAGTGTAGTAAGCATGGAAGACAACATTGGACTGCCATTGATTTTTCATGTCACTGGAGTACCACAGCATACAAAACTTCACAGCTAGTGGTTCGAAGGGTTCGATCTCCATAAAAGCGGCTCCTTCGGGTAGTTCCCAAGCGATGAAAGCGATGAGTATGAGCAACTAGATAAAGTGGAACTCATACCCTTGGTCCTGTGCTTGTCTATAGTCAATCTCTAGTTGATTTATAAGGTATTTTGCCCAATTCATTTGTGGTCCCTCTGTGCACTTCCCTGCGAGGTCAACTACAAATCTGGTCACCTGTGTAGGTCTGTTTTTTCAGACTAACTTTCCTGCGATCAGCTGGAAACCAAAGTGCACTGCTGCATTCTCAATGGAGGCTACCTTGTAACCTCACGTGCCTTTCTCCATTCACCATATGTGTCTTTTATTTGTTGAGTGAGAGCGTGATCTGCGGTCTTTCCAGGGTAAAATTCTTGCGGGTCAGGGCCCTGCATTCTTAGCCTAGTGATTTGATTGATTAGAATCAGATCCATAGTGATGCAGTGTTCCAACCATAGGTATCCTCTGTGGTAGTAGGACAATAACAATATTACGCATGAATTTACTTCCTGATGCCTCCCGAAATGTGGAATCTTCAGTCCATTGAGGAGGGTTGACTGCGCAAGGTTATGGGTCCATTGCTGCAGTACAATCTTGGGGTTATTTCCTTTTGTAATATTCAAGTACTTTTGCGGGGCTAGCATACTGTAAACCTTGCAATCTCCAAGGTTAAAATCACTAAATTTCAGCAGGGTGAGATTTTCTTGGTCAACATGAACTGCGCGCACCCCTTTCGAGAGGTACGCAGTGACTACAGCATAGTCGAAGTCTCTGGGTACAATGTCTCGATTCAATGTTCCTCTTAGTGGTGGGATATATTTAGGAAAGATGCTTGGGATCATCTTCACAGTGGTAAAGTCATTTCCGAGCTTAGATCATATTTCTGAAGGCGATCGGGATGGTCCTGCTCGAGCAGTGGAGGGGAAATCTGGCAGTGCTCTCGAGGACGATGCCTGTACACCTGTAGACATTCCACGCTCTGACATGACTCTCTCATTTATTAAGTCAATTAGAACTTCTTCAACTATTTTCTCGACAGCGCAAAGCTCGTCCGGCATACAAACTTGGGTCAGCTGGCTCGGGTGAAAAAGGAATTTAGAGACTACAGTGAATAATAAGGCAATGATCTCAGGGTAAGTAAATCTCATGGTTCATGCTCAAATTATCAGTTAGCAAAAAGTATTCTTGGTGCATGGCGTGATGGGTTAAGTAGGCAATCTCAACAATGGTCTGCTTGCAACTGACATGGGGCCTTCATTAACTCTGTTCTATCCATTGTGGTGCTATCCAACAGTCTAGTGGTAACCCATAACTGCTTTTTGATCCATTCAGAGTGGCGGTCGAACGTGTATATCGTTTCCAATGGCTATATTGCTTTGTCATGGAGAAGTACTCTATGTCATTGTTCTGATATCTCAGCGAAGATCCAATTCTACAATTCTCCTTGATGCGAAGTGTCCTCTAGAACCTCTTGTAACCTTACTGTATTAGCCCTTTTCTTTCTTAACTTCCTAGCCTTCTTCCCCGTGAGCTTTGTCTCAGTAATGCTTTTACCATTCTGATGTTTATGTTCTGTGGTCTTAGTTACTTTGTGCTGTTGAAAGTCTTGCCTAGGGTTCCTTGATAATACTTCTTCTATATCAAAAAAGGTAACTCGATCTTCCGTGGATCCTCAAGTGTTTTCTTAGCTTCATCATTGGAGTTTCTAATATTAAATATCTGTGATCTGCTCTTCTGTTCTTCAATCAAGTGTGTGATCCTTCTGGTCATAAAGTCTTTTAACTCTTGCTTCTTCTGTTCCAAAACTTTTTCTTCCTCTTTTTGTCTAGCTTGTTCTCTATCAATCCAAGGTTTTCCTATGAGCATGGTAAATGGGGCACTGTCTTCAACAAATTTAATGATCTCAAAGTCTTCCTCTGTCAAAGTTCCATTGACAGTCATAGGTATCCGAGCAAGCCTTCTACATAGGTTTACTAGCTTTCCTCTGAAGAAACTTGTTCCTCCTAGGGAAGGGATCATGGCAGGCTTTCCTATAGCTTCCCAAGTTCTTTCTAGAATAATGTTCACTAGTGTTTCTTTATCAAGAGTATAGTCAATGCCAAATTCCCCTATTCTTGCTTCGATTTTCTCCTTTTCTTTGAAGATCTCTGATAGCCTAACCTGTCGGTGGTCATTCAAGGTATATTTCATATGTAGCAATATCTTTTTTTATTCTTTTTGGGTTTCTGCTATAATCTTGGTCTCTTGATCTCCTTCAGGGGTTGCTTGCTCCATATTCAACTTTTTAAGCCTAGCGATCATTCTAGGGAAATCCAATACTTCATGGTCCATAGCCTTACAACATAGGCAACTAGGTATTCTCCCAGGGCATTCCTTAGCAAGATGTCTTGGTCTTCTGCAACTATAATAGAGGGTTAATCCTCTCTTTCGTTTAGATGTTCCCCAACTCCTTCTGTACTACGCACCAGGATCATGGTGTCTAGCCTGCAAAACACTCTTTCTAGGATCCTACATCCACTTGTTAGTCCAGACATTCTTTCGATGCATAGGTATAACATATCTATCACTATACTTATCAGATCTATTCATATCAAACTTTCTTTCATCTATTAATGCCCTAGTTTTGAAGCTAGGACATAATCTATCAAACATACCTAGATCCATGCTTTAAAAACAAAAAATTTCACTTATCTAACTTCTACAGAGCACAAATCTTTTAAATCTAAAAACTTTTGATTGTTCTTACCGTTATCAGAGCACAGAGCTTACAGATCTTACCTCTTTTCTGCAGATCTGACCTTTTTCCTTCAGAAAGTTCCACTTTTAATTTTCTTAAAGCATAGAGCATTCATATATCACTTATTTTCTTTGGTATCAACCTCTTTCTTCTAGATTTGACCTTTTCCCTTTAGATCTGACCTCTTTTTCGCGGCACAAATCTTTGTAGGTCAAGTAGAATACTGCGCACTAGGGCAACAGATCTACGCACATATCTTAGTTTTCACAAATCTTTTTCTTCTTTTGTTCCCAACAATCACAGTTCCTGTCCCGACAATAGAACCATTTGTTGGCACAGGGGTAGACCCAGGGTTCAACGCTCAATAGCACACCAAAAAAACCCTAACTACTGGCCCTTTTGGCAACACCTGCGAAGAAGATGAAGTCTCACCTGAGGTAGAGGCAGGGGTGGTTGTAGGACTCAGATGTATACAACCTTAGCTGGGACACTGATTTGTGATTATAGCTTTTACAGGGCACTTAGCATAGATCCTTCATCAATATTTAACCTGTCTGTTACTTTGCAGATAGCACAGAGCATCGCAGTGAATACTTATACTAAAGATGATTCAGTACTTAGCCACATGAATATAGGTTAGATTCAACAGATCAAACACTAAGCATATTATATATCAGATCTAACATTCATTCATATATCATCAGCACAGAGCATAACTAGATCTACTTAATCACATCAAGCACTTAACCAAGAAAGAGATAAAACACATTAGAGTGAAGCACAAATCCATATACACACAGTTACTGTGGTTCACCCCCACCCTGGGGCTACGTCCACAAAGTCTTCTTTATATTATCTTGGTCAAGTAGTTACAGCACAGAGATTCAATGGCCATTACTTCACACATGATAGAAAAGCTACGTATCTTGCTAGATCCTTCTTCCTTTCTCTTCAACACAAGACTACAACAACTTGCACTTAGATTTTCGATCTCATGCATAGAGCACTCTAAGATACATCTGATCACACAGACCCAGTTACTAGCACTAAGATTTCAGTTATACATCGCATAGATGTACTACATTACTACATTACTACTATTCTCCTCTATTTACATTGCCTATTTATAGATTACAAAATGGTCCTAAGCATGGGTAAACCCACGGGTCAACATCCCTTTCCTGTTACATCAACCCAAAACCCTAAAATGGACCCAAAAATAGGTCTTGCTTCCTTAATTTCTGCTTCGCATTGCGCTCCTTCCTTGGCAAGCTGTCATAGTCCCACAAGTGGTCCAATATGACCAAGTATTCTTCAAAACTTGGTCAAGGGCCAACAAGCAGCGTAGGAAAATGTAGAAACCCAGGAAAGTGAGAATGCAGAGCTTCAAGTGAATCTCGAGGAGAAAAAATCCCAGTGATAGAGAGAAAAGGAGCCATTTCTCGCATAGCGAGCCATGTTCAAAGAAGTAGTGAGTAAAGTATGTCACTCTGTGCCAGGCTTGGCATGGAAGGAGCAAGAGTCATTTGAGGCTCAAGTAGTGAAGCTCGCTGAGACCCTCTAACAAATTCAGGCTAGAATAACAGAATTGGAGGCCCAAGCAATACTAAGCACCCTGTAGGAGGTGCGTGACCATAGGGAGGAAACCGCTAAGAAAATAGTAGTAAGGATAAGATCCCTCACCTCGGAGTGAAAACAACTGAGTGATAGAAGAGCACATACATATGAATGCATCGCCGAGGATCCAGAGCTAAGAAAGCTAGAAGCACAGTTACAGAAGGTGCAACATCGAGCATTTTCCATGCAGACGCAGATGAAGCTGCTCACTGCGGTAGAGAGAATGAAAATATCCCAGGAGCATCGCACAATACAATAGCATATCACTTCCTTCCATGGAAATATAATGGAAGTCACACAAAAGCTACAAAATGTGCAGGATGAAGCCTGCAAGGTGTTTGAAGATATTGATGGACATAGCTCGCAATTGGACCAAGTAATTGCATGAGTAGAACAATGCCTGGAAGGGCCTGTGACAGAGTAGATGATTTAGGAGCTCGCTTAGAAGGAGGCTCAGGCGAAGCAGCAATTCGAGGCAGCCTGATTTAAGGTCGAGGCCTTCGAAGCAACATTATCCAGACCTGAGTGACTCGAGACGAGTCACAGGTGGGGCCTGTTGGCCCTCGACCAAGTTTTAAGGAAACCTTGGTCAGATTTGGACCACTTTTGGACTTCGAAACATTGTTCGAAGAAGGAGCGCCTAGGTAGAGCTGATATCACACATCTCACCGATTTTGCGGGCTATATGTACCCAGTAAGGGGTTTTCTAGGGTTTTTTTCATGGGTTTATGGGATGTCAACCCATGGGGTTTACCCATGATTAGGCCTTATTGTAAGGGATTGTAAAATTGTAAGGGGTTTACCCATGATGTAGAAGTTCTTGGGAGAGATAAGTGCAAGTAGTTTTGAGTAGCTTTGTGCCAAAGAATGTATGCATGCTAAGGCTTTATGCTCGATAGAGGGTTGGCTTTGTGCCCTGACCTAGTTTTGGAAGGAGGATCTGGTGCTCAATGCACATATATCATGTCCTATGTGAAGCTTAACTCTATGGATTAGTGCACAGGAGTGAATGAATGTAAGATTCAAGCACATAATAAAGAAGGTGAAGCGGTTAGTGGACATAGCCCCACACTGGGGTGAACTGCATACATCTGGTGTCTCATGGTTTGCTTTGTGCAATGTTATCTCTTTTATGTTTTTCTTAGTGCTTAGATTAGAATGTATAATGAATATGTATGTTTTTCTTAAATTCTTGGCTTATATACTAGATCTGATTCAAAGTGCTATGTGCTAAGTGGTTGAAGTGCTTAATCTTTGTTGTTACTACACTAGATCTATTCTTAGGTACATTCTACAGTGTTAATAAGGTTAATGAACTAACGTATGTCACTTCCTAAGCACTAACAAAATACCCTGCGAAGTGATATTATCAAAAATTGATGTCCCAGCTTGGTTACAGACACTTGCATCCTGTAACCCCCCCTTTCTTCTACCTCGGGTGAGAGCTCACCTGCTTCGCAGGTGTTTCCGAAAGGGCCAATAGTCGAGGTTTTGTTGGTGTGCTGTTAAGCATTGAACCCTGAGTCTACCCCTGTGCCAACACATAATAAATATGCATGCTGATAAATTCCTAATGGAATATTGGGTAGGAATATGAGATGACAAATCTTAGGCTAATTAAAGAATTGAGGTCATGAAATATCGTTTGGATATGCAACAAGAGAGTTGCATGTTGAAGAGGTTCTTGTGGGGGGAAATGTGTAAATAATTATGTCATGAGAACATATCTATAACCTTAATGACTACCGAGAATTGAACAACGGGCTGCAAAACCTATTTATATAGGAATCCTAGATTACATTCTAAAATATCATGCATGAGTACCAAGACATGCAGATGAATGAAGACCAACCTGATCTCTTCTTGGGAAAGGTGTGGAGTGCACAAGTTCATGATTCATTGTGAACAAGACACTTGTTGATGTAGCATGTTGAGTTATCTAAGAAGGTCAAGGTGAACATGACTAACACTGCTCAAGAGATTGAAGAAGTAGATCCTAGGAGGGATAAATTGTAAAAGCAAAGAAGCAGAAATTGATTAATACTTCTCTCACTATGAAAATATAAACAATAAGACAAAGTTGCATTCTTAAAAAGGACAACTGTGAAAATAAGTACAACTAGTCATTGAAAGATACAATAATGAATGTGTTTAAATGAATGAGCTTGGTTAAGCTATAGTGTGTGAAGGCAATTATGCCTTGAATTTAATCCATCTAGGATAAAAATTCCCTGATGGGAGAATCCCTTAACTCCTTTATTGTTGTCTATTATTTTTCTTTGGGATGAGAAACTGATACGATGACAAAAGTAGATATTTTGGCATGAGAATGTTGAGAGTTGCAACTGAGACTCGATTATGGTTGCACTCATGAAAACATTGAGGACAATGTGATGGAGTGCATATAGATATGCTAAGTCATATATGAAAATGTTTTACTGAAATAAATGTTATGGTACATGCATTTGATTTTACATAAAATCTAATGTGAAATGTGAATGTGGTGATGTATGTCACATTTGGAAAAGATTGGAATTGTTAGGGAAGGACAAATACCAATAGTAAACAACCTTAGATAGAGGTGAATGAAAGGAGGATGTTGATAAAAGAAAATTGTGAAAGGTATTTTAGAATTCCCCAGGGAGCACCACTGAAGAGGTAATATCAGAGAAGGTGATGGCAACCATAACATGTATAAATATTATGTGCCCCTATGGCATGAGAGGTAAAACTGGATTTGAGTAATAACCCCTTCTAAAATAGTTTATGTTTTGATGGCATGCATATGATTTGAATGGTTGTTGTATTCCATTGATACCCAAGTAGGGTATGGTTTAGGAAGAAGAACCTGCATGATGGAGGTGTGAACCTTTGACAGTTGAGGATGATTGAAATTCTTGGAAAAATACATGAACAAATATATGTCATGAATACATTTCCCAATCAAGGAGTGATTGGGAATACAAGTTCTCAAAGGTAGCACGATGATATAACACAATGAGGAGATGCATGTGATAAGAGAGTGGATATATATAGGACTTCCCATTATGGAAGTATTATCTTCTAGTGCTCTGCGGAATTGCAGAATGGTAAAGAGAGAAATTAGGTGGCCATAAATGTCAGCACCCTGGTTACCAATGAAGAAAGAATGCTTGAATGCATTCATGTGAAACCTTTAGTTTCATGTATACTTATTTGAGGTCATGGTTAGTTGAAGAAGGAAAACACAGTCCTGATGTAAACATAAATGTGTATAAAGAAACCATGTGGTAAAAGGTTGGTTGAGTTCCAACGCACCAAGGAAAAGTTCCTAATAAGAAAAGTAATAATCTAAAAATCAATATAAGGGTGCATTGTGTGTAAATATGACCATGGATATTGGCACATTGATTAGATTCATTTTGATGTTTGATTTCATTTTGAAAGGAATGGTATTTTCTTTTTGACTAAATGAACTTGATTGTTAGTATGCAAAACTCTGAAATTGTTTGTGAACCACTAAAAGTCTGCAATGAAAATATAATGTGCATGAGAACTAACAATTTGTTGGATGATTGAAGAGGAAGTTGCAAGAAGAAAGGTCTTGGATGTGGTAGTGATGTAAGTTCATGAAGAAGAGCAATGCATGCTGATTATAAAAGAACCAAATTTCTATGAGAAAGAGATCTCATACTTGTGAATCTGGTTATGTGTGGAACAAATCTGAAAATGAAAATGTGAAATTTGAAATCTGTGGATAATTGATTTGAAATTTTTTGATAAATTGATGAGAGTATCTCCTGGATTTATGTATACATGCGATACAAGTGAGATAAAATATCTATCCAAAGGGACATAAGAAAACTATTAAGATGAAAAACATGGTAACATGCTAATGTTGTGACATGAGAACCCTGTGATAAGCCATGATCTCAATATAATGATGTATTGTGGTGACACATGTTGAAGGGACGATTTAGACAGAACAAGTGTGAGGGACGCCTCAACTGTAAGACTCATGGAGGTATAAAAAATTCTTCTTGTGCGAGAAATCCCTAACAAGGCAAGATGGATCACCCGAGGGACTGTATAGCAGAGAAGGGAATGTCTGGGCCTAGGCCTCGAGGGTGAGTCACTGCAAGGAAGAGGAGACTCCAATAGTTTTTGTAATATGTTTATTTCAATCATGCACACAATGGGTATGCCAAGGAAAGCAATGAACCAAGTTAATGAGACAACCATATGGATGCAGATCCATGAGCTATATAGATAAGAATTGTGCTAACTTGTGAATAATTCCACTTGGATTTAAACAAGAATAAAATGTTTTGCATGAAATGATAACTAATATGCTTGTTGTTGAAAATTGTTGTAGGCATGTGCTAAATGCTAAGAGTCTCGAAAAGGACCAGAGCAAAAAAGGAAAATGACGTTGAAGCAAATCAAAGATGAAGTCATGGCAAGTGTAGGTTGAGAAGAACACCGAGGACGATGTTCCTTTAAGGTGGAGGGGATTGTAACACCCATGTTTCCCACAACTTGTAATTAATCATAATTTATGAGTTCCATACAATGGATTTCAAATATTGTAAATGTACTATTGTTTAATTGTAAACACTGAAAATTAACTGATGGGTGAAGCCTTAAATTACTGGCCATGATATCACTAGAGGAATGAGAGGAAGTTCTATTAATTTAAAGGACTCCAAGCCACCTTGCAGAAATATTAATTGGAAACATTTAGATTATTTTCCCTTAGCCTAGATAACAAGAAAAATCAGTTAATGAGGAGGGGTTGGTATTTGAACAACCAACCAACCCAATGAATGGAAGTATGGAGAGTTGATAGAAGGGATAGGAAGGGGTCAGCTATGGGACAATAGTATTGGCGCAAAATGATTAGACCAGGGTTGTCTTCAAGTTACCAACAAAAGGTACTGATGTAGTCTAGTGCGCTGGCATTTTCATCTTCTCGAGAGGGATTAATTCTTTCCCGAAGTGCAACTGAGAGGAGTAGAAGAGGGAAGGGTAATGAGAACACTCAAATAGATCCCCAAAGTATCAAGATTCAAATTATTCCCGCGCAAGATATTTTAAACATGTTGTAGTCCTAAACATTTCCTAGCCGAGAATGGAGAAACATAGTTTCTTCGAGATTCATAAAGAATTTATAATCATTTAAGCATACCGGACATGAAAGATAACACATCATAACATTCAATAGAATAAGAAAGCTAATTACACAAGATATTTTCTTTTAATTGGGTCTCCAACTGTATTATCATATAACAGGTCTCTTCTTAGAATACATGATCATCTTGAGTCACATATACAAATGGTCATGCCAAAGATAATCAACAAGTGCTTCTCCACTAGTGAGAGATAAGGTTATCTCAGAACCTTTCTCTTTTCAAACCTATAGTAATACATGACTCTATTACATTATCAATCTTGCTCCTAACTAGATCTCAGGATTCATCCTAGCTAACTACAATAATAAGTGGAACTAGACTCATAATTGGACTTGAACTTTCCCAACCTTAACCTTTACCTTACCAACCATTACAATCATTACCAACCAAATACCAACCAAATAATGATTATCAACCCTGGTTACCAATGAAGAAAGAATGCTTGAATGCATTCATGTGAAACCTTTATTTTCATGTATATTAATTTGAGGTCATGGTTAGTTGAAGTAGGAAAACATAGTCCTGATGTAAAAATAAATGTGTATAAAGAAACCATGTGGTAAAAGGCTAGTTGAGTTCCAACCAACCAAGGCACATTGTGTGTAAATATGACTATGGATATTGGCACATTGATTAGATTCATTTTGATGTTTGATTGAATTTTGATAGGAATGGTATTTCCTTTTTGAATAAATGAACTTGATTGTTACTATGCAAAACTCTGAAATTGTTTGTGAACCACTAAAAGTTTGCAATGAAAATATAATGTGCATGAGAACTAACAATTTGTTGGATGCTTGAAGAGGAAATTGCAGGAAGAAAGGTCTTGGATGTGGTAGTGATGTAAGTTCACGAAGAAGAGAAATGCATGCTGATTATAAAAGAGACGAATTTCTATGAGAAAGAGATATCATACTTGTGAATCTGGTTCTGTGTGGAACAAATCTATAAATAAAAATGTGAAATTTGAAATCTGTGGATAATTGATTTGAATTTCTTTGATAAATTGATGAGAGTATCTCTTGGATTTCTGTATACATGTGATACAAGTGAGATAAAATATCTATCTGAAGGGACATAAGAAAACTGTCAATATGAAAAGCATGGTAACATGCTAATGTTGTGACATGAGAACCCTGTGATAAGCCATGATCTCCATATAATGATGTATTTTGGTGACACATGTCGAAGGGACGATTTCGACAGAGAAAGTGTGAGGGATGCCTCAAATGTAAGACTCATGGAGATCTCATAAATTATTCTTGAGCGAGAAAGCCCTAACAAGGCAAGATGGATCACCTGAGGGACTGTATGGCAGAGAAGGGAATGTGTGAGCCTAGGCCTCAAGGGTGAGTGACCGCAAGGAAGAGGAGACTCCAATAGTTTTTGTAATATGTTTATTTCGATCATGCATACAATGGGTATGTCAAGGAAAGCAATGCACCAAGTTAATGAGACAACCATATGGATGCATATCCATGAAATGCACAGATAAGAATTGTGCTAACTTGCGAATAATTCCACTTGGATTTAAACAACAATAAAATGTTTTGCATGAAATGATAACTAATATGCTTGTTGTTGAAAATTGTTGTAGGCATGCGCTAAATGCCAAGAGTCTGGAAAAGGACCAGACCAACAAAAGGAAAATGATGTTGAAGAAACTCAAAGATGAAGTCATGGAAAGTGTAGGTTGATAAGAACACCGAGGATGATGCTCCTTTAAGGTGGAGGGGATTGTAACACCCATGTTTCCTCCAACTTGTAATTAATCATAATTTATGATTTCCATACAATGGCTTGAAAATATTGTAAATGTACTATTGTTTAATTGTAAACATTGAAAATTAACTAATGGGTGAAGCCTTAAATACTGGCCATGATATCACTAGAGGAATGAGAGGAAGTTCTATTAATTTAAAGGAC
>JASDQU010250063.1:0-16382 GCA_032191745.1 Picea mariana | reverse complement strand
ACCAATGGAACCACATCGATCCATCTTCATCATGTATCAATGACAACTCATTTATCCATCTTCATCTATGCATTCTCATCAAGGAAAATACATATTATATTACATAAATCATCAATCAATCAATCCTTTGACATCAATCAATCACTTGACATCAATCAATGACATCAATCAATCAAACTATTGGCATCAATGACAACATGATCCAACATATTGATGGACAACTTCTTGAGCATTGTTGGTGTGGAACACTTGATAATATTGAATATCTATAGGTGACTGAGGTAACCAAGGATATATAAGCCAAATTTCAGAAGGAAGGTGAAGAAATTAAGGCTGAAATGCAAGGAAGGATAAATTCTTTTGATGGTGCTTTCTCTATAACTTTTTGTCTATAATGATTCATACCGTGAAATTTATATGCCATTGAGAAAACATATCCAAGTATCTGTGGTAAAAAATTAATCTTGTGGGTCATTTTATTTTGGGAGTTACACTTCGTGGAAAATAGGGTTTGTGGCTAGTCCTAACACTAGTCAAAAACGGGTGTTTCGAGTAAAAACGTCATAACTTCTTCATAACAGATCCAAATCCAGTGAGACCAAATGTGTTGGTTTGGGTACAAGATGTAGTATGTTTTTTAACATTTTTAGATCAATTCAATGAACATTTTTTGCGGGCCACGCTCTACAAGTTCTCTTTCTAGAATAAGATAGAATTCAACAAGGTATGCCATTTTTTCTATAACCCCTTTTCTGAGAGGTTCCAAGTAGTTCCACCTGGAGGAATTTCATAAAAAACACTGAAGAACATTGTGTATCATTTTTAGATATTTATTCACTATAGGTACAAAGTTATGATTATTTCAAGTTGGGGTTGTTGACTAATCCAAAACTAGTTATGGTTGAGACAAGCAGTTGATGAATTGGCACATACATGAGGTGTGTATTTGATGATGTTGGCACATATTGATGATTCATTATTGATGAGTATTTGACACATGATTGGTATATACTTGGTACATGGTTGGATGCACTTTTTTATGGTACAGGTTGATTACAGGTTGTTTGGCACAGGTTGGTGCATGGTTGATGCACTTGTTTATGTTGACAGATTGATATCTATTGAGGATTGTTGCCTCATATTAGTTGGTGCTGAGAATGTAAGCTGAGTCTTGCATATAGAGATGGTGCTCTTGTAGAGTTGTACTCTATTCAGTTGTTGCTGAAAAACCCTTGGATTGAAGTCCATAATAAAAAGAAAAATTGTATATACATCTTGTGTTCTTTGTGTTCCTTGTGGAGATGATTTGTTGATGATATGATGCTGATATATGTTGCTGATATGTATTCACATCTAACTGATTATAAATGACAGCATTGAGTAATGAGAAAATGTTGAATGTTAACTATGGAGTTTTTGTGTAAGAGGGAAGTTTTGGGAAAAATATCCCCACACACATTCACCCCCCCCTCTAAGTGTGGTAGGTGTGTCCAACATTTGACACCTCTGGATCCACAACTCCAATGGATGATAATAGGGTTATATTTTGACTTGGAAAATTTTATAGAAATTCAAGCATCGACATAGCATAAGGTGTTTGCACCAAATCTTCAACAATGTTGTATTCTTTTAGCAACATAGGAACTTGGATTGAAAATCGAATTTCAAATTGTACCCTTGGGTAGGCGCAACACTGAGTCAACAACATGCTTTTGAATATGAAGAGGGGTGTAATATGGAGGAGTGTAAGTTGAGGGCTTATTGGGAGCACCTCCATTGGCATAATTTTATTGAGGATTATCATAAGTCTTATCTCTGGTCTTTAGACTAACCATCTCCTTACACATAAGAACCTGAGTGGTGCATGAGGAAGCATCCCTATGGTGGGAATGACGTGCATTTCTCCCTTGCAGAGGGGAAATATTTTGAGAAACCATTTGCTGGTGAGATGGAAAAGGGTCAGTTAATATTGCGGGTTGGGAGGTTCCCTTCAAAAATTTAGTGACTTCCTCACAATGAGGGCAGTATTTCGTGTAGTGATATTCCATACAAATCATGCATGGAAACTTAGATTTCATTTTTAGTTGGGTATCAACAATTTTTGTACTCTCTTGTTGCTTAGAATATTTCTTGGATTTACCCTTGTTTTTCTTCTTACCTCTAGGTTGTTGAGGTGAAGTGGATTGAAATGCATTCACCTCGGAGGTTTGTGTAGGATATGGAGCAATTTTTCTATTGGTAATGGAACATACCATGCCATCAGAATGGGATTTTATAGTCACCAATTTTTTTTTATGGTAAAGTTCCCCCTGTAGACAGGTGAAAACCCCCTTTGGACTAAGACCCCTCCTTGATCCAAAGATAGAATAAAAAAATGAACACTAACTTCCCTTTAGAACTATTTAAACAATTAAATGAGAAGAAATATATGGAGACTTACCTTCTTATGACAGTTGTCCTCGTTGCTCCAACTTTTGATCTTGTTTACCAATCTCCTAGGAGCAAGAAAATACGTACAAAGAATAAAAAAAAACCACCTTCCTCTACACTAGAATGTCAAGTGAAAATAGATCTATCTATGATGAATCTCACAAAAATAGACATGCATGAGCCAATGACACAAAACATTAAGGTAATATGCCAAGTTATATATTAATAATGGGAATCCATAGTGAAGCACTTACAATCCAACATTGACGTTGAAACAACGCATCCAAGCTCTCCTATCAATCCCTTTCCTGAACGTCTCAAGATCATAATTATGATGCTCTCATGGATTCTCCTTCTTTTTCACCTTGGAATTCCCTCATTGTATAGGAGTTGGAGGCTTAACCACCATGAATTATTTTTGGAAACGATTGAGGATTTAGCTCCATAAGTTGGGATTGAGTTCCTAGGATGGAGAGAAGAGATATGGCTCGAATCCTTGACCTCATATTCTTGTAAATAGCCCTTAGAATAAGGTGGGATATCCATAACTCCCTCTAACCACTTCAATGCTCCCCAAACACTCAACATGAAGCATTAACAACACTCCCTATACATGGGCAGGGGAGTGTTGACAAGATTTCAATGCTCCCTAAACATGGGAAGGGGAGAGTTGACTGTAAAAAATGGTCAAAATCGCAAGGTAAAAGGCATTATTTCAACCTTATCATGACATTTTTTTATCCTCTACAATGAATATGGATTACGCCAAATGTTCTTCCATAGTGTCAAAATTGCGACACATAATAAAGTGCATGCAACACTTAGTAAATTGCATACTACACTTGGTAAAGTGCATGCGACACTTAGTAAGGTGCATACAAAACTTATGAAACTTAAGTGTGATATTTAGGTGTGTAATAGGGAGGTTCCATAAAAAATCCTCTATAAGGTGTTCTCCTTGTAGTGTTAGCTTCATACTTCACGATTTACACAAAGGCTAAAGGATTATGGAGGCTAGTGCATGCAGAGCATGAAACATGATTATCTTTTCATCCATACTTTTGTGTAACAAAAGAATAGGGTTCCCTAAGATGAAGTAGACCGATACCTAGCTAGTATGTGATGTGGCAATTTAGGGTGTTTAAAAGTAGAACCTTTGACAAATCAAAATATTCCATGTGGAAATATGAGAAAGGCACGATCTTTTCCTAAATTATGAAAAATATGAAGTGTTGTAGAACATTGGTCGGGTACTATAATTGAAAACTAGGTTGTGGTTTTGTAAATGACCGGGGGCCTTATCCATACATGGGAAATAAATAATAAAATGATAGGTCTGTGATGGAATATGGATTCAACCAAGAAGAATCTAGTGGAGCTTGAACTGAAGTCTTGATTGGTGAGAAAGTGACATAGGAGATAAAATATCATCCATAGGTTGGGTTGATGCTAGATTTCCACTATTTTTAGAGGCTAGAGAGAGTGAATTAGATAGAAACCGATTCACTGGTTCATGGAATAGATCTCTCTATTGTGAGTTTTTCATTGTCATTGTACATTGTGTCTCTTATGTTTATAACCATAGATCCTTGTAACTATAATAGCACCATTAATAATAACCATCAAAAGATAGCCATTTCGAAGTTGGAGTTTTCCAAATTTGGCTTATTCCATGTTATTTTTTGTGTGTTATCTATGTATGTGTGATTTTTCTATTTAATTATGTTAGCATAGAATTTTTAAAGAAAACATAATCATTGTTAACGCACAATAGATCACTCAATATTTTTGTTTACAATTCATATTATTCCACATTAAGATCTATGTTGGTGAATAATTTTCCATGGGCCATCAATTATAGATCATATTGGTATCAAGACATAGTTCCTGACCTAGGTGGGGGAGTTACATGTGAATAATGACTGGATTGAGAAATATGGAAGAAGGTGGAGAGTTAGTTCCTTTAAACCCTGAACTTAGGACTAGATAAGAAAGAAAATCAAAGAAAGATCAAACCATGGGTGATGAAATGAGACCTATCATAGAATAACCATTTGGAGAACTAGATGGATTAACTAGCCATGGATATTTCTTGAATGGCTAGTGGAACAACTAATATGAACCTTTGTGTCACCGAATTTTCTACCACTTTGGTACAAGAGAATAATAATAATAATAATAATGAGCCTTGTGATAAAATCCAATTTAAAAGAAGAATATGGAGATAAAAAAGTACCTAAGATGAAGAAACTAGAGGAGGAGACCAAGACTACAATAATACATAAGCACCATTCAAAGTAGAGGCAAATATTAACATCGAGCCATTAGAATCAATTGAATCAATTGTTGCAACAAATAGACGTTTATTTTAGTGTGCATGAGGTTAGTGGAGCACAAAGAATCTATTTTTCTCATTTGAAGTTAGAAGGTCATTCCTCAATAAGGTAGGAAAGTGATTATGTTTCTAGAATAATAGGAAATAAGCCTTTGATGACAAATTGGGAAGTGTCTAGGGACTTGATTAAGTCACAATTCTTTCCTATTGGTTATCGAGAAGAACAAAAGATACACTAGTTTCACCCCATATAGAGATACATATATACAATGTAGGAATCCACCACTAAGTTCGTAGAGAGATCAATTCAGTTAGGGATATGATCTCTCAAGAGTCTTGATGTGCTTACCAAGTTCCTAGGAGCTTTGTATAGTCACCTTAGAAGACAAGTGATGCTTTTCAAACCTAAGAACATTGACGAGGCTTGGGTGAGGGCACAATATCTTTAAGGAGATAAGAATAAATGACAGTTTTGCAGTCAAAACATATAGAGTTTCTAGAACACCCAAAAGGTGGACAAAACAAGGGGAAGGGGAAATGTAAGGAAAGAAGATAATTGCAATTGCAACAAAAAACCATAACTGTATTACCCTAGTTTTGACCCCTGCAAAGTATTGGATTAGATTATGTATAAATTGTAAATGATAGTTTATAATTATTGGATTTAAGCCATATGATCTTAAATAAATGATCTCACTTGTAAATGATGGAAATATGTTGGTATGGATTCCTAGTGTGGAGCTCAAGGCTAAGGCCAAACTAGTGAATGGATAGGCATGTATGGCATAGATACATTTCTATGGTTCATGTGATAATCTTTCCACAACAAATGCAAACTATGTAAATATTAATGTTGGAATATGACATATAATGGTCAAATATGGTTGTAGAGAGCATGAGTGAGGATACGATTCCTTAAAAGGGAAAGATAAAATGGGGTGTATGCAAAATTAAATCCTCTATTTCTAAGTGTTGGAATAGAAACTCATATATTTTCCACCATGTGTCTTGAATAAATCCATCCAACTCCTTTGACTTATAAAACCAATCATTGAATGCATGTAAGAGGTTAGTGCAGAAGTAGTCTCATGTAGTTATGGAAGCATGGGTTGAGTATAATCATTATGGATACGTGTAAGAGTCATAAATACCTCCCATTAAAAGTAATGTCAATGATCATTTTCTTCAATTCTCTCATTGAAATTCACCCTTTCCCTCTAGCATCCTCATGCTCATGCTCTAAGTTTCTCATGCATTATTCACCATTGCTAACCATTAACAAGTTTGGAAATTAACAAAAATAAACATCATGAAGAGGAAATAATAAATCTTGGGTGAAATATAGATGGCTATAGGTGAGAATAGAGCCTCAGAAACTTAGGAATCCATCACCCACTATGCATTTTACAGTCTTTGGATGCTTGAGAGATATGTATTATCTTTGCAAGAAACACCTAGAAAGAATACAACAATCTGGGATCTTTATTTTCATATTGAAGAGCATTGGAGGGAATAATATCCCCAAGAGACTGCTGAGCAAAGAGATAAAATATATTATTTGTGTTATGGTTTACAATGGAAGATATTTTTATGGTTGTTTGATGATTGGAGGAAATTCTTGTAATGCCATGAAGTGAGATGATTAGTTGAGCATGAGAGTAGATAGGTTGGAGTGAGAGAGTTAGAAACTTGTATCTTGGTCCCCTCTCCTTATTGGCCTTATATCCTAGCTTGGGGGTGGTATTTGGGTGAATCTATAAATCTTAGTCTTGATTTTTTTCAAGGGACCACATGAAAACATGACCTCGATTTAATTTTCAAGCCCTTGATCTAGGTTTTAAAAGATTTATCATGCACTTGACAAAGCCCTTGATTGAAATATTTTCATGTGATTTGAAAACCTCTATCAATGTATTAGGTGGAGTTGAGAAAATCCTTTATACACACACACACACACACACAAAGGGAAAAAAAGTGTGTAAGGAATTGTTTTGGCATTTCATAGGCTACAAGCATTCCAAAATCTCAATCTAGTGTTTGACAACCTACCACCCCAACCTACTACTCAAGCTAGTGTTTGAGCACCAACCACCCTAGCCTATAACATGGCATCAAAGCCAAGAGCTAGGAAAATTTTTTATAAATAAATTTTAAAATTTAATTAAAATCTTAATCCAGTAGTAGTAATGTTGCTAGTTTTTTTTTTTTTTTTTTTTTTTTTTAAATTGTATCAACCAACATTGTTTATATTGTTGATTTTATTTCCAACTATGTATTGTCAAGTATAAATAATGTTTTATTTTTTCAATCCTTTGGTACCACAAAGGATTGAAAACAATCCATTGATACTGGGTTGGAAATAAAACCGACAACATAAATGTTGCATGCTTTTTTTCTCAATTTATTTAGTTTCAAATAATCAACTATTAGTGTAAATGATACTAGTTTATTTTCCAAACATGTGTTGGAAACTAGAAATGCTGCCAAATTATTTCCAATCCTTTGGTAATGCATGAAGTGTTGAAAATTATTGACCCCTATAAATTGTTGAAAACAAGAACTTGTAAAACACTACAATGCACATGTTAGTAAGTGCAGATGAAATGAAGTCTTGAAAACAAACCCCCCTACCGATGACCATTAGTTAAATGTGAGGAAATCCCAACAATCAACTTGTTTATCACCATTGTTCACATGAAATGACAATTTTCTAGGGAAATAAACAAAAACTATAATATATTGTAGCCACTAAAACACCAATAATCAACACACTAATCGAGACACACTAACTAAGACTTTGAGCAAGAGAGCAATGAATGAGACCCTGATGCACTTTCTTATCTGTTGTTCCCTAGTTTATACTTTAAGTCTCTAAAGTATACTGTCAAGGCATCTAAAAAGATAGAGGAAGTTGAGGATAGAAAAGACAATGATTTAAAAGATAAGGACTATAGTTGGTTTCTCAACTGTCTCTGTCAGAATTCTCAGTTTTCTTGAATGTTGATATCTCTCTCAATTGTTTCCCATGAACGTTCTAAATCAAATGGATTATTTTTTGTTTGTAATATGGTGTTAAATAAATTTAGAGCAATGCTAGTTTGATCCGAAAGACCGGTTTCGATGTTAGGATGCCTTGAAACTGGTACTGTCATGAAGGATAAAAGGTAAGGGATATATAATTCTGTGTTTTCTTTTTAGGCTTAGTTATCTCTAATTCACAATGTAAAGAGAACGATTTTAAAACATGAATTAATGAGATGGCTGAATCAAAGGTCATTTCTTGTATCTAAGTTAAAATTTAAAGAAAGGGAAGCATGTATGATATGAAGAAAAACATAAAACTACTAACAAGGTGAGGCATCAATTTAAGAGGAATCTCACGATGTAATAGAAGACTATGAAGCAAGAGAAATATTTATGAATCATATGATGTTGTAATCCAAACATTTTCATGTCTTGTATCTGTTGATAACCGATACAGGGGAAAAATGTAAATGATCAGAATAACAAGAAAAATTATTTCCACAGTAGAGGTTGTACTAAATTGTAATCAAGCATTCATTAATAAAATTCAAGAAAGAACGATGAAAAGATAGGGGAACACATAACTCAAACTTTCCAAATCCAGAATCTTCAATCAAATTTTCTATTAACTCAGAGTTTCGTTTAGATTTCTTCGTCACAATGCCCTTTTTTAGAGAAAGAAAAAATCCCTTCTCCATCCTTTTCCCCCTCTGTTTATACTAGATCATCACTACTTGATGGTTAGCGATCTCCTACTTTTTAGGGAAAAAAAAGGAAAAATAGTTACAAAACTGCAATCTTAACCATTGCATGATTAGCTTTTCATTGGTCTATCATTTCAAAAGTACAAGCTTTCGAATGATACTTCACTATTTAGTTGAAGTGTCTCCCTCTTTTGAAGCTATATATTCAACACACTTCTCCAAAAAATGAACAAAAATTATGGGTGGTGTCGGGAGATCTTTAGTTTCAAACAGATAAAACTTTCTTTGTGCCTTTGAAATCTAGTCTTCAAAACCTTTATCACCAAACCTGCTTGTTTGCAACTTTAAATTAGGCTGTACCAACCATATGTCTATCAGGTTGGTATCGATTTCATTCAACTGTGAAATTTTCGCCTGAACCTCCTGTAAGCTCTCTTTGTAGTCGAACTGTTGTTTCACAATGTTTATCTGCCCTAGTAGTCCAGAGGAATCATTTTTTTCAATACCTAACACTTGCTTATCCAAGGAATCAAAGATTCCCTCACATTCATCTTTGATCTCTTTGGCTATCTTCTTGTTTTCGACTATGTTTGTTTCCCATGCCTTGAGCATGATGTCTCCTCTTATCTGTTCTATGACATAAAGTTTTAGATCTTTGGGCATCTCCCTGTTTCCTGAACATGCGATTTCTTTCTGAAAGGTATTCCTTACTGCTTTAGCCTCTTTTTGCAGTAAAATAAATATTATCAAGGGATTTGCTTACCTCTTGAAAATAATGTTGGATGATCTCTATTTTGGTGATCAATTGGTGCTGCACGACTTCTATTTTTGTATGGGCTTCTAACGAGAGGGTTTGAAAATCCTTTAAGTCTATGACCCAACCTTCTGTCAAATTCAATCTAGCCTGTAATTGTTTAACAAGCTCCTCTTGCTGAGTAACTTATACCTGACTTGCTTGTATCCTTTGGTTCATTTCATCCAGGCTAGTTTTGAGTGACTGAATTTCTTGCCTTTCAACAACTCTGGCCTGCTCCAAACTTTTATTCACCTCTTCTCTAATGATTTTCTCAGCATTCTTCAACTGATAATACAATTTAGCTATCATGTGGTTATTCTTCTTTATCCTTGTTCTCTTGTTCTGCACAGTAAAAAGGTTTGTTGTTGCCATGGCTCCCATAGATCCTGCTACCTCTGTAGTGAAATCCTCCTCTTCCAGTTTCTGGCCATCTACTAAGACCCTATGCTTCTTCACCATACCCCCTTCTCTCATATATGTTTCTTTCTTTAGAACATCCTTCCTCTTCTTGCTGAAAAAATAATCAGAAGGAGGGATCTCATCTTTGGAAATGGGGGTGAGGTCACCAACATATATGGTTCCCATCTGTGGGAGTCCGAAGGTGGACTGTAAAAGGGTTAAGGAAGTTATGGAACTTCCTAACTCTGTAGATATTGTTTCTCCCATAGCCTCAGTTTCATTGACATCAACAACAGGTGATAAAGGGGGAAGTAGACTTACTGGATTCAGGAGGTGTCTTGGGCCTTCGCTCTGTTTCTGTTTATGGATTTTCTATCTGTAAGGTCTCTTCGTTTTGTGAGGACCTCTCAGCATCCCATAGAATTTCCTCAGGATTGACTTCATCTTGTGTTTCTTTTCCAAGGCTTGGGGAATCATATTCTTGTCTCCAAGGAAGGGTGATTGCTTCTCCCTGCAATACTTTGGGCAGAACACTCCGTCTATGCTTCTGGAAGGTCTGAAAACTAGCTTGCAAGTTAGACGACAATGTTTGTACTCTCTCTAACACCTCCTCATAGGTCTTAGTTTTTTTGAACAGGTCGTCACAAGGGGAATTCTCGTGTTCATAAGCCTTCATATTACAGTGGGTCATGTGTTTTCCCACTAACTGGTAAGGATCATGCTTCCTATGCTCGAGGTTTACCAATTTAACCTCCTCCAATGCTTCATCTTTAAATTTGGAATGACCCAAGTTGAGCAATGAAAATTTCCCAATCTGAACGGGAAAATCTGGCCAAGATTTCTTTTGAGCCGTTTTTGGTTCTATCTCAATTCCAACTATTACTATTTGATGAGATACCTCCCTGCACACTAGTCTATTAGGGAGGAATTTTGGGAGTGCATGTGGAGGGATTGAACACCTGAAAACTCTGATGTATGAAAAATTCTCCTCTATAAACCAGTCAACAATTGTCTTGAGGTTTCCTATGACCAACTCTGAAATGCGGGGAGGTGCATAGTCGTATAGCATATGATGTAGTGGTATCACCACGAAATGACAAATTTCCTAGAATGAGTCCTTGGCATTTTCTTCCCAAAGTTTAGAATGATATTCGTGAATTGGCTCTAGGTAAGTCAGATTCCAACTCCAATTCATCAAAGGTAAAGGAGTTGAGAAGCATATGGAATCCACGATGCATGCCGACATACAAAAGGCTACTGGTCAGCCTTTTGATCTTGCAGTTTGATATTTCATGACCTTCTTCGCCATGTTATCGGATAAAATCTTATCCCAATTGAAGTTGTAACCTTTTGTTGCCTCATGCAAAAGAGGTACCCATTCTGTAGGGAAGTGGGTGGGACTTTTCGTACCGAAAAGTCTACATAACATCATCGCCACATAAATCATATACTCATTCAATGAGGTTGTGGCGTAAATACCATGCGTGTCAACCCTGAATTTTCCCTCGTTTCTCCACTAGTATTTGATTATGTCAGGATACATTTGGTCTGACTCAAAACATTCTTTCCTTTGAAAATTACTCACGAAATCATTATTATAAACATACTTGGGACTGGGAGATAATTTATACATTACTTGTACATGTTCCCGTCTAAAAGAGCCAATGACACCCCCTCGACTGTCCAGAATGCTTCTCGTTTGTATGTCAGCTCGCTCTAAGGCCCAAATGACCATGTCATTATAAGTCATAATTCACAGTCGTGTAGCTATTTTTTGGAGCTCAGACTCTGCTATATCTTGCAACTTGTTGTCGGCGTCATGAGGGAAATTTTCAATTTTATAATCCAGAGTCTCGAAAATATGCCTCCAAAATTTTATGGAATCGATGGCATGCGGTATTGTATCAGATATAATGTCTCCTTCTGGACTCGAGCTTTCTACAATTTCTTCACTTTTCTTGGGTGCCATGATACCTGTGCTGGATCAGAGACCTGTTTATAGAGAAAATGTGTATAAAAGCAGGTAAACGTGACTTGCTACAGATTTAAATGATAACAATGAAGTAAGAAATATAAGACCTTATTAACCTTCAATTTTGTGTTATAACGAGTGTACAGACGCAGACGACAAAAAATTAATGCTTTTTAATGGAAAGATATGCCTGGAGATACGCTTTCGTGTCGAAAAATATCTTCACTTATCCGTTATTAATACTGCCATATAACGACGATTTCGAAACTGGAGTTTCAAAAATCATTGCCTTCCTCAATCCCCAAAATGCGAAAAGCAACTAAGTTATCACTAATCTTGTTTCAAAAGAAAATTAACCTTAATCTTAAACCTCGTTTAGAGAAAACGTGATTTTGTGTTTCAGAACTTTGGGGATCCTGTCGTCAGGGTATAAGTCATAAGCAAATCCCGGATCATGAAATTGCGATGAGATTAGTGAGGCACTAAGACATGTATGAGGGCTTTAATTAATCCAGGTTAATGATTAATTATCCTTTTAACTTTTTGGAAAAATGAGGATCAAGAGTTTGACGGTTGAGAGTTTGAAAGCGCTTTAGTAGAAGAAAAAACCTGAAAAGCGAAAGATTAAGGAAAAAATAATTATGTCTAGGAACTTAATTAATTACAGGTTTAATGAGAGCTTTGTGGAACATTCCCCCCCCTTTAGTTTTTTTTTTTAATATGTTAAACATTTTCAGGATTTCGGCACTAGGAAAATAAGATGGTTGAAGATCATACTTCGAGAAAAACCGAATCTCAAAAACCCGAAAAGGAATAGAAAGCTCCGACTCTCCTTTGGATTAAGGGTGGCTCCACAACTTAGGAAAAGATGAAGCTTTAGTTTCCAAGGGTAGAAAAATTTAAACTTTGTGTCAACATTAGGCTCCATCTAGGGATCTCGTCTCCTTGTGGGATGAGAAGAACATGCAAACCAAGTGCCTTCATTGGGTAATGGAGTCAATGATTTGGCTTTGTGAAACAAATTTTGGAGAAAAAACTGAACAAGAGTAGGGTCTCAACGTTAATGTTGAAAATCTCTCCAAAGACAAAAATTCTGACTATCTCAAGCGGGTTTTCAGTAAACCTCTTCTCCTGAAACTGAGCTCGAAACTGTGTAAGATAATAAAAACTAAACCAACCATCCTATCAGGTTTCACGTGATTATTTTTGCATCAAGGTAAGTGTTTGGGTTGTGTCCGGTAAGGATATCCCCGAAATCTATGATAAAATTCAGCCGAAAGGAAGAGAATTTACCAGAACATCTTGTAATTCATGTATGATAACTTTTATCAGATACGAGGATATTGCTTCACTGCCAACGAGCCTATTCAGTACCCTGGTGAAGTTATCTGACTTCCCATATTGAATTTCCTTTAACCACTTCATTGTTTTCAAGCATTTAAATGCTAAGATGAGAGAAATCAATATAATGAATTTCCTTTCTTCATCTCTTTGAACTAGATGGGGGAAATCAATATTGAATTTCCTTTCACCATCTGTCTATATTCATTTTTTATTTTTTGAAGTGGGGGCAATCAATGAGCATACAATATACTCGGGAAGATATCTGTTTGAAAAACAATCAAAGTCTGTCAAATCAGTTAAATAGCTCTAGGTTAATCTTCCCCTCTGCCTTCAAAAATCATGGGCTTCAAAGAACTTCTTAGGGGAAACTTTTTGACCTTTATTCCAGGGAACTTCCTTGAGAAAAACTAATCAGTTACCTGTTAGGATAACTAGTAAGGTTAGGATTAACCTAGACATGTTTTTGATCCATCTAAAGTCAAAGAACTTAAAAACATAACCCACTCTCTTTCCTTGAAAGTTTGTTCGAGAGTTTTCAAGACCAAAGCGAGACCCCTCTATTGTCAGGAAACTTTATGATTGGACCTCCATGGTGGGGAAAGGCTTTATTGTGGTCAAGGGGAGGGTAAAGGGGGTTTTTAGAAAAAATGTCGTACACGTGACTGTTCTCAGAGATTTTCTTAATTAACTTTTATAACCTTCTCTTAAGTACCCTTTTTTATTACTTCAATAATTTCTTTGATTTAGTTTTTATACTTTTTTTTTTTTTATATCGATAAGAATGAAATCATTCGTAATTTTTAGGGATTTTATCTCAAATTTTGAAATGGGATTTCATGCCTTTATTATCTCTTATATTTCCAACCCAAAGATTACTCATTCATTACCTTTGTCATTGTGATATACTTGATAGGAATACCTGTGCATGTCACCTTTCAGTACCTCGAGTCCGTTGTCTTGTGAGAAATTTTCCCTATGAATAACATAACATTATAATCGTTAGGAAACATCATGAAAATAAATCTCTTTCTTTCTCTCTCTCTCTCTTTTTTTTTTTGGAATCTATACAAAAAACATGAAAACAAACCGATATGTACAATGAGGATTTAAAAACACATTATTGCATGAAGTGTTTAAAATGCCGCTCGTTTACATGGGCATTGAAGATGTCTCCATCCAGGTTTTCTAATAACCAGGCACTTTTTCCCTCAAAGGCTAAAATCCTGTATGGGCTAGACTAGATCAGATTGAATTTTCCATGTTTTCCAGCGTCTTCTTTCCTGGCTTCCCACTTTAGGGCCAAGTCGCCAGGGAGGAATTCTCTATATTTAGCTTTCTGATCGAACAAGGCCTTCATTTTATCTTGATATCTTTGTAACTTTTCATTTACTTCGGACCTATTTTGATGGACTTCAACCTGTTGGTTTATCCTTCTGGTAACGTCATTGGGTTCTTCATTTGAATCCTGCTAGAGTTTCATTACTGGCAGAGAAATATTTATTGGTAAAACGACATCAATGCCATATACCATATAGAAAGGGGAAATCCCAATTGATATTTTAGTGCTTATTCTGTTGGCCCATAGAGCATATTTTAAATGGATATCCCACACTTTTTTTTTTTTTTTTTCTGTCAGAACCTTTTTTATCACGGTAATCNGATTCAACCCGACCATTACCTTGCGAATAGTAAGCTGTTGAGTGTCCTATTACGATATTATATTTTAGGCAAAAATTTATCATGCCCATTGACTTAAATGCTTGTGCATTTTCAGTGACTATTTTTTGGGGACAACCAAACCTAGATAGAATATTATCTTCCAAAAAATTGATTACTACTGAATCAATTGCATTTCTTGTGGGGATAACTTCCACCCATTTAGTGAAATAATCAGTAGCAATTAGGATCCATTTTTGTTGTGCACTGGAGTGTGGATGAATTTCTCCAATGAAATCAAGTCCCCATTGTTGAAACGGGGCTTTGGTTTTAACTGGAATAAGGGGCAAAGATGGGATCTTCTATTTTCTTGTGAACAACTGACAAGGGACACAATTTTGAAATTTTGTGTTCACTTATGTGAAAAATTTGGGCTAGTAGTATCCAACTCTTAAGATATTATAAGCTATTTCTCACCACGCATGATGTCCTCCACACACCCCGACATGGAATTCATCTATAACCCCTTCTGTTTCATTTTCGACTAAACACCTCAGTAGGAAACCCAGGGGGTCTTTCCAATAAAATTTAGCATCTATAATACAATATTTTACAGCATGTAGCTTTAACGTCCTAGCCTTAGATGGGTTTAACTCAGTAGGAAATTGGAGCATAAGCAGGTAATGGACGATGTTGCGATACCAGGATGAATTAGAAAATTTGTCTTGAATTTCCGTTGTAGGTGCACTGACATCAAGCTCATCTATTTCCAGAAATCCCTCAGTCTATTGCAACTAATTTATCCCTAGTTATTTTAAGTTCTATTCAAAAATCAATTTGGCCAAACCCTGACCTTTGATAATTTTAGTTGGTTTGACTTTTAGGTCAAACTCTTGGATCTTAGCTAACCACCTGCCTCTTCTTCCGTCGTTGTCTGGTTGCACCAAGATATCTTTAACAGAGCTAGAGGGCACATAAGCAATGAATTTTGAGTGCAACATGTAAGTTCTAAAATCTTTGAGATCTTTCACCATTTCATGGGCATGTTTCTCTAATATATCATATTTCAACTTGGCATCCCTGAGACTTTTGCTAAAAAATGCAATAGGCCGCTCAAAACTTTCCTCATTTTTTTGTAACAATACAATTGCTATAGTATGTTCTGAAGCAAAATAAAAAATAAAAAAATATTTTGTGTAATTTGGGCTCACCAAGACTGGTGCTTCACTTATTACTTTCATGATGTGCTGAAATGATGCTTTGGCTTCACTTTTCCATTTCACTTCACTGTCCTTTTTGAGCATATATGTTATCAATTTCACAATTTCGGCAAAGTTAGGGATGAATCTCCTCAAGAAATTTATTTTTCCTAAAAAAGACTGAATTTCTTTTACATTTATAGGAAACTTTATTGTATCTATTGCCTCAACCCTTTTGGGATCGATTTTGATTCCATCTTTAGACACGATATGGCCCAAGAGTTTACCTTCTTGCATTGTGAAATGATATTTCTTGGGATTGAGTGACAAACCAAAATTTTGGCATTTCTCAAAGGTTTGTTTAAGGTGCATTAGATGTTCTGTTACAGGTATGAAATAACTGAGAGGGGGGGGGGTGAATCAGTTATTGTAAATTATTAACAATTTCTCTCAATTTTATCTTCGAATCATTAATCTTAATGGCAGCAAGTCTTTACTGTGAAAACCAGTGTTATAAACATGA
>JASDQU010250062.1:5937-16382 GCA_032191745.1 Picea mariana | reverse complement strand
AGAATCAAAGCATCTTGTAACACATCACTTCCTGATTTCTCTCCTGCTATCCATCTCTTTGTTGCTTTGGAGCTCTGCAGTCTTTCTTCAGATGTCCTTTCTTCCCACAATTCCAACACTCTATCTTTCCAAGTCTGGATTTGGATCTGCCCTTCTTAGAATTCCCACGATTCTCGAAACCCTTTCCTCTATCCTTTTGTCTTCCCCTATTCTCCATGTTCAACGCATTTCCTGATGTCTCACATATTCTTTTCCGTCGCATTTCCTCACTAAGGATAACACCAACAACATAATCAAATTTTAAAGTATTTGAACTAGAGACAGAGTTACTTATAGCCATGACCAAGCCGTTCCAGCTTTCTGGCAATGAGCACAAGATTAGAAGAGCTCTGACCTCATCATCAAAGTCCACTTTTACATAACTTAGTTGATTAGTAACCGTGTTAAAATCATGTAAATGATCTGCAACAGACCCACCTTCTGACATCTTCAAATTAAATAATCTCTTCATTAGAAATACCTTATTGGACGCCGAGGGTTTTTCATACAATTTGGCCAATGTTTCCATCAAACCCTTCGTTGTCTTTTCTTTGGAAATATTGAAAGCCACCGACGTTGCCAGGCTCAGCCGTATCATTCCTAGAGCCTTTCTGTCAAGAATCTCCCATTCTTCGTCCTTCGTAGCCCCCAACTTCTTTGCTATTCTGCCCAATGGTAGGAATAGATCCTTATGATATAAATAGTCTTCCATCTGCATCTTCCATAACTGGTAGTTTTGGCTGTTAAATTTCTCGACCCTAAACTTTCCATCTTCCGACATTGCTCCCACTCGAACCAGGAACCCTCTTTTCACGCGAGTTACCTTTCTCTATGATACCAGTTGCTAGAAAAATAGGATCGTGGAGAAATAAAATAAAACAAATGCGGAAACAAAACATAGAAGATACACAATACAATAGAGACACATATTTACATGGTTCACCCAGTGTGGGCTACGTCCACCAGAGAAATTGCTAGGTCCTTCCTTTATTATTATCTAGCATATGAAGGGATACAAACTACATCAAACCTGCTGTAACTTCCTCTTCTTTCTCTCAAAGTCTCCTATCTTAGAATACAATATTTTCCATCAACCATAGCCGCAATACATTTCCCTCATAAAAGAGGGTTGCCTTCTAGGGAAAAAAACCCTAACATAGTTTCTACCGTTAGATCTGTGACCTTATAATGAACTGTCCAGATTTACAATGAAATTACAATATACATTTACAAGACAATTTTTGCTTCAGGGGCTTTGCCCCTGAACCCCCGCTTGCCCCCAGACCCCCTAGCTAGGGGGATAGCCCCCTTGGACGCCTCAGAGGGGGTACCCCCCCTCTGCACTCCCCCGTGTGGAAGAGTGTACATACTTCTGGGGTGTAAATACTTCATGGGGTATAAACATGGATGAAAGTAAAAGACCTCTGAATCAGGAAGATAATCAGGCTCCACAACCAACAGGTTGCAACTACAGCCTAGACAAATGATTTTCTCTTACTCAAACCTAACTACAACCACAATTTTGTTTGATTCTCTACTTCTTCAATGATGATGATTTTCTCTTACTCAATTCTGTCACATAAGTCACTCCATGAGGCGGTTGGCTTGAGGAAAAGCCAAATAATAGCGGTGGGGGCTTGTTGGCACCCAAAGTTTTGGGTAAATAACATGTGCATGCACAAACAAAGTTGTGCAAACCTATTCCAGTTTTGCGTGCACTCAAGCAGTTGCGTGAGGGGTGACAAGAAGTGCACATGTCAGATCATTTTTTTTTATTGTGTGAGAGTTTGAGTTCTACTAATGTGCACCATTATGAGTTTTGTGATGCACACCATAAATCAAGAAGACATTGCATGCACACTATAATCAAGAAAAGAATCTTAGGGAAATCTTCCCAAATGATTACTACATGTAGCACGAGGGAAAGTGGAGCAGAAAGAATATGAGATGGTAAGATAGTTAATATTTCCACGATTCCAAAGAGGCTACATGGAATGCATGCAGATGATAGAAGTGTGCAAATTGGTATTTAGAGGAGTGAGTGGATTAGAGTTTAAAGTGATAGAGTGCTAGAGCCGGGAAGCAGATAAAATGGAGTAAAAACAACAAAAAGAAAGTTAGCTTGTTAGTTAGTTAATTACTAGTTGAGGTTTCTAAGTATTGTCGTTGTTGTTAGTCCAAGTCATCGAGATCACTCTAAGCCTATGTTTTGTAATGTCTCTAGTTGTAAGTCCAAGTCTGTCACATTTTGCAAAGTCTAAAGAGAAGCGCATGGTATTGTGTAATGTAACAATGGGGAAATGTATAAGAGAACAAGGCTCTATTGCTGTCAATTGATGAATTGCTTAATGCATGTTTGTGATGGTGGAATGAAGATAATAAAGCTACAATGATTATGGTCTTATGATATGTTACTCACGTGTCAATTGAATGTGTGTGTTGTTGTTCTATACTGTTAGTTGTTAAGAACTTTTCAATGGATTGTCTGAATTCCAACCCAGATGGAATTTTGTGCAATTAGTCCTTCATCATCATCAACACAAGACCAGATGGTCTCTGTAATCCTCATGGTGTCTCGGGTGAGACCTTCTCTAGTCTTTGGATGAGGATTGATATGTCAATGCCTTGGGGTTTTGTTGGTCAACTCTAGAAAAACCCTAGGTCTTCAACCCCCCGGTGTTAATAAATACATGTGCAAACATTTAATGAGCCAACAACGAAGGCATTTAAAAAAAAATGACAGCGACATGACGGTTTGGGATACAAAGCAGTGAGTGGTTTCATTGCAACAGATAGGAAACACCCATATATAAATAAACAAACCCTATTAAAAAATTCCTTAAAAAATTCTCCTTTTGAAATATAGAAAGAGAAAGCAAAAAAACAATGAGGAAATTAGGGATTCCAATACTGAAGGTAACTATGAAACCATTTTTTTTTGTTTGGGAATGCATTGAAACTTATTTGAATCAAATAGGGGAAAGGTTAACATGATTAATAGAATGAATTCATATACTTGAAATTTCTCCTCTATAGATTTCTATGTGATCTACAGTAATCCCTTTTGAATTTGGCTCTTAAAAAAACCACCCAGTCTGGAGTCTTTGTTGATAATCTCTGTTGCACAAATTTCCCTTCTAAATTTTGACAAAAAAAAAAGAATGAATAGGGTTTTCACTTATAAACACAAAAATTTAAATTCCCACTCATTTTTTCATTGTACATTTTAGTGCATTGATGGTAAAAACGACACATTCTTTTTTTGAAACTTACATTTCCAATGCGTTATACAATGAGTAGCGCACTGCTGCAGTTGTATGTATAATGCATCGATTTATTTTTCGTAATAAATTTAAACACATTAATAGTAAGCACACACTATTTTTCTAACTTGATTTAGTTGGTGTGCTATACAGTTAAAAATGCACTGGTGCGGTGTGTAAGTAATAACACATCGTAAAACAATTTAATTTGCAGAATGCAAGTGAAAACATCTGCATTTTAATTTGGTGGAGGTTTTGCTTTGCAGAGGCACTAACAGAGGTTATTCTTCAATGCTTCTCTAAATTAAATGCATTGGTGTGTTTGGTTTATTCATATGTGTTGATGTGTCTTTATATGTTTAAGCGTACTGTTAATTTAAAAAAGTTATTTTAAGCTCGGTTTGAAGTTAGATTGTTCAATGCTTCCCAAGATGTCGGTTTTGGCTCAAATCGAGGAAAAAAACAATTATAATATCAAATGACCAATTCTATAGATTCAAACTCATTCCATATTGTTGGAAGTCCTTAAAGTAATCTCACGCCAAGTACATTTATATTTTATCTATAATTCATTTATCTCATTAAATTTATGTTATGTATGTAGGTGCAGTTAGATCGACTGTATAATTTGATCGACAGGGGAGACAGTTATGGTTTGTATGGAAAAATTTTTAAAAAAAGGTTTGACTGAAGGGTCTCTGACTCGCTTCAGCTGCTTTTTACCTTTGCATGTAAATGAGTTTATACCTAATATAAATTCGAGTGAATTTTTTACCTGGAAAAAAAAAGTTTAGATGCTCAAGATATTCTAGTAGTCCCAAAATTCTGCAAGCTCTTATCAGGAGAAAGATACCGCAAGTAGATGTTTGATGAAAATATATAGCTTCTTTACCTTATCAATCATAACATGCCATATTCCAACAACCAACCTAGGTCAACAATATTACACTATGAATTGAATCTCTTTTATGTAGACAACCCGATAGGGAGTAAGAAAAACATGATCGAGTAATTATATTTTTGGATTTTCAATGGAACTAAAGTAAATGCATTGCTTAATTCAACATTTGTTTTATAAATTGGTTGGTTTCATGCTTATTACTGGGAAAAAAGTGTCCATGCTTCTAACAAGTGCTTAGTACAATGTTTGAACATATTAAATTCACTGTGTTACTAATATTATAGATGTAATGTTCAATATTTTTACAATCAGGATTTTGATGATGAGTGACCCACTACGATGTCAAGTCATGAGATTGCTGCTAAATGAGAACAACTCAGAGAGGAAGCATACTGAGAATGGTTGTAAAAACCACCTATTCAATTCTCACTACGTCCCGAGTCACCAATTGAAAACCTCTATAGTAACACTAGTTCTTCACATGTTGGGGACGAAGGCAATGATATAGAGGTTGGTATGGATGATTTCTTGCGAGATATCCAAGCCAAAGAGGGAATGTTGTTAGATGCATTCCAACAAAAATAAACTAGGGGATGATGTTGATGTCATATATACCTTCTTCGAAAGCCTAAAATATGCTTCCACCAGCTTTCTCTTTAGTCGAGTACATGGGTTAAGGTCTATCCAACTAGGGACAACAATGTTTCAGTACAACTTGAAAGTAATGCATGGTTTGTTAGACACATGTTTCTCGACACTTTTGAGGTAACTAACCATTAATTCCCCTAATTTTTTTAAGGAATATTGTCACACAATGAATGAAGAAAATGGTTTATTTTATTCATGTTCAATGACAATGTACATTTCTATTTCCCACTAATTGCAGGTTGTTCAAAGATAAGGTACTTCTGAGTGATAATGTCTTTCCCGATAGCTGTATAGGGGCAAATAAAATGTTGAAAATGTTGGTGTTGAGTACATATCATACCACACATATCCGAATGATTGTATTCTATACATAAACAAATATGTGAACAAAGAGATATGTCCATAATGTGGGCATGACAGATACCATAAATAAGTAAATAAATGGTAAGGAACATGGTCCTCCTCATAAGATATTGAGGCACATGCCTATAATTCCAAAGATTCAAAGGCCCTTTCATTGCAAAAAATTATCCATGTTGCAGGGGTGGCATGCCTCACATAGAAGTGAGCCATGAGTTATGTGAATCCCAACAGATTCAATAGCCATGAAGCATATAGAGTATACATGGCCCTATAAATTCAAGGATGAAGTACGAAGCCTATGATTGAGCATAGCTATGCATGGATTTAACCTGTATTCCCTCCAAAAAAAACAATTATTTTGCTCGGCTAGTGGTATTGATCAATAATAATATCCCCACATGTTCATCCACAAAGAATGGACATATTATGTTGACTCTTATAGTCCCAGGTAGAAGACAAGTGAAGAGAATGGATGTCTACCTCCAACCACTAATTGATGAATTTAATCAATTATGGGAAGGGATACATGTATATGATGTATCAAGATCCATCCCAATGGAGAGGTCTTTTACATTGTATGGCATATGTGTGTACACCACGCATGATTATCCATGACTAGTAGTTTTCTTTGGTAAGCGTGTTGATTGGTTTACTTATATTTGTAATGTTATTTGGCATACTTCATTTGGTGCAACTATATTTTTGACACTAACATGCTCTATATATGATAACATCACAGGTATTGTAACAAAAGGGTATCATGGATGTAAATGTTGTGAACCTTCTATAAAGACTAGGTGGTCCAACCACCTATGAAAGCCGATGTATGATTGTTTGAGGGTATTCCTCCTAGAAGACCACCCTTATAGAAGAGTTGCATCTACTTTCAATGGTAAACCAAAGATAAATCGGAGACTTGAAATAATGACACCGATAGATTGGATTAGGGAAAATGACACATAAAAGGAGAAGGAAATGGTAGAATTGTAACCTATGTTTGATAATCCTGAATTTTTTGACACGTATGTTGAGAAAATGCTCATTGGGATGAAAAGGAAATTTATATTTTATGAGCTTCCATATTGGGAGCATATTAAGATTGGCCACTTTCTAGATCTCGTGCATATATTAAAAAATGTTTCATGTTCTTTATGGAGGCACATATCATCAAACAAAAGCAACACATTGGCAAAGAGACATTGGCTAAGAAAATAAACTAGAGGAAAGTTTGGTCCCTCTTGCTCTTTTAAAGAAGGTGATGTCCCATGGATTTTGAATAAATATTATCTTTCTATGGAAAAGGATGTTATATTGGGTGTGAAGGAACCTTCTTTATATGGGTCGAATCTACGACGTTGCTTCATTGTAGAAGGGAATTTGTTAGGGTTGAAATCACATGACCATCTAAACCTTCTAAGGGTATGTATGTTGAATACATGGTTCTTCTTCTATATTGTTGGTAAAAATATGCTATGCACTCACAATTTTATGGAAATTAATGATGTGTGTGTCTATTTTGTAGTTTCATTATCCTTTGCTCATGCATGGTTGTGTGAAACATGACTTCCCCCAGGACCTGCGACATGCCATATCAAAATTATCTGCATTTGTACGTTGGGTCACATCAAAGGAGATTCATATGGCCAAGATTCCATGGTGGTGTCAAGAGATAGCTGAAATTTTTTGTATGTTTGAGAAGGAATATCCCACGAGTTTTATGGACTTGCAAGTCCATCTTCTAATTCACCTACCCGATGATGTTGAATTAGCTGGGGTGCTCTCATGTCATTATATGTTATTCTTAGAGAGGTACATGAAAAAATTGAAGGGGTTTGTTCGAAAAAGGGAAAAACCAGAGGGCTCTATGGCAGAGGGGTACATAGTATATGAGTTGTTCTATTATGAAAATGAGTACATCAAGCAAATGAACGACACAACAGAGTCAGTCATTTGGGACGACAATCAAGATGAGGAAAAAAGGGAAGGGGAGCTAGTCCAAATGAATGGAAAAGGGCACTTGATAAAGAGAAAGTCAGTTATATTTTGTCAATTTAGTATAGAGAAATTGTTTGCATTTAAGTTGATAATATATATTTGATCCCATGCTATTAGTTTTGAATTCTTGTATACATCAATGAATTTAGAAATTGACACCATTAATAAATTCATTCTTTAATTTGATAATATATATTTGATCTTGTGCTATTCGCTTTGGATTTTTGTATACATCAACAAATTTAGAAATTGATGCCATCAATAAATTCATTCTTTACAACGTGTAGGAAACACAACTATGGGTTGCGTTGTATGAAGAAAAAAGAAGGAAATGGGACAATGAAAGGAAATCATTTAGATGGTTGAATGATAGAAGCATTCCTTATCTTGATCATTTAAAAGAAAATATGCCAAAAATATGTCCCAACAGTTGGGTGGCTGACCATATACAAGAGAAATATGCGGTGTCTAGTCGTAACCCGCGTAGAGAAGATCTGGATGCACTAAACATAGATATTGGGTGCAACAATTATGTAACAACCTCTCTGAGTACCACATTCTATTTATAATATTTCACATTTGAATTGTAACGTGTATTATGCTTTTATTAATGCTTTGGTTATTAGGCATATGGCACCGTCCTTTGTTCGCATTTTTACAGGTGCAATTGTTCCTATCTATGTGGGCATATGGACATTATTTTCACACTCAGTATGCTCATGATGGACACATCACACAATATTGTGGAGTGGAGGTCGATTTTGACCAATGTAGTTGTGTTAGACAATGTGATCATAGCCTAATAGAGGGGAAGTTAGGTTACATTGGAAAGATACAAGAGATCAAGTAAGTGGACTTCTCATTGTTTCGATGTGTTTATTTTTGTTGCAAGTGGAATTCTCATCATTTCAATGTCTTATTTTTTGTTGCAAGTGGTGGGGTACCTTCGACCAGAAAAATGTAAAGGAATATCATGATAGTGGGCTAATATGTATTAACTCTAAAAAAATGTTGGTTGAAACTAAGGAGCCTTATGTTTTCCCAAAACATTGCAACCAAGTGTTTTTTACCCATATGTGTTGGATGGGGATTGATGGTTAGTACCGAGACATGATATGAGATCTAAACATCTTCTTGAGAACAACAATGTTATAATGCCAAGCAATGAACATTATTAGGGTGATGACAATGAAGATTGATTAGTAAATTCTTTGTTTAGGCATTTATATTGTGGATGTGTCATTTTATTATGGGTATCTATAATGGCCAATTATGTTTTTTTTTCTTCATTTTATAATTATGTTGGATATGAAAAGTTAACAACCATTTACAACCACCATATTGAGAATACATTAAATAGTACACGCATAGGATGTGGTTTTGATATATTTTTATTGTCATATTTATTGTTTATTATAACAAATTTATGTTGTATTGTATTAACATATGTTTATGTTAACCTTTGAATTTCTAAGAATTATTTAAGATATCACAAAGTTGGTGACGTACAATAGCAAAGATTTATTTTAAATTATATTCAATTTAACAAAAAATTGAAGATATTAAAAAATCAAACCTCAAAATTTTTATTGTTTGAAAAAATAAAAAATCAAATAAATACATACTTACTTTGATGGAACTTCTAATGACAATTCCAACAAAATAAATTCGTGCAACATCTATGAGTTATGTAATCACACTTGTGGTGTTGACATTGCCAACTTTGATGGCATTCCCAACCTTAACTAGTGCAACAATAATGGCCTTCACCTATTCCACTCCATCCCTTAGTTTTATAATCATATAAACTTATATTCATCATTCTTTTTACGTTCTCCTTGAAATAAGTGTCAATATAGGAATGAAATGGAAATTCTAAAAGAGTTTTTTTCTAGAGCCTAGTCAAAATTAAAGAAACTTTTAATGATCCATACTTATCTAAAAGTATAGAAACCTTTGTCAATTTTTTTTTTTTAAGTAAAAAAAGATGGAACCTGTTATATTATCGTAATCAAGGTACAATAACTATTTACGATGCCAATTGTCCCACCTACATAAGAAACCGAGACAACTGGGCATCCTGTGCCATGTGTTTCCCATCTAACAAAATTGACATGGTTCCGTCCTGCCCGAAGGAAACTAGGACTGTCACATATGAAGTTTAAACTGTATGCCATAAACTAGTTGCAAGAAAACTTAAAAACTAACTGGGCCAAAGCTTAGTTCAGAACAGGAGAAGAGATTCCTAACCAAGAACATCATTGAACCATTTAGCCTGTACGCTCTTCCTCATCCCCATGCTGTCACCAGCCTACTGGAAGCACGTAAGTCTGCGCACACGTTGGGCATTGCCGCTTTGGAGGAGTTCTGGAGTGAGTCGCAAAAAGCATGTCAAGCCGTTGATCAATTCTTACAAGGCGAAAGATCTGGTCATCCAACAGACTCCTCAACTCGAAGATGAGAGCTAGGTGCCCCGAGTCGGTGAAGAGTGGATGCTCCTTCCAGTGGCTGTCGTCGGAAGCGGGGTGAATGGGCTCTGTTGTGTCTTTACTTGCATGCGCTGAGCGGTTGAAAAGCTGGGTCGCCGCCTCCATGGGTGCACCAGGAGTGGTTTCCTCTTCGACAAAGTAGGTGGTGAAATGCTCCTCTGGGATGTTGTCTTTGGGTCCAGGCTGAGTATCCGCAAGTGGAGGCTTGTCTTCCAAGCCAAACTCAATGGGTGGATTCCAATTGTCCGGGACTGTGAACAAAGGGAGCTTGGGATAGCTATGCATGGCGTCCTCCAAGGTAATTTCTTCCATGTATGCCATGTCAGGCTGCAATATTAAAGATTTTAATGACCTGAAACACTGAATTGTCAAACCAGGGTAAGTAAACTTTGAGCTGCTACACTGTATGTGCGGGTAAGATTCCAATCCCTACTTAAAAACTATCTTTAGAAGAAAACACAAACTCACTCTGAGAACTTGAATCCTAATGACTATCCTGAAACTGAGCATTTCCTATTTAATTCATCAACAGAAAAAAGTCATATGCTTAAATGCTGGGGCTTCTATTTCTATTCCAAAGTGTGATTTCACAAGACTATTCTACCACTACTTTTAATCATCTATCATCACCATTTCTATTTAAGCCATGCCAGAAAGAGTATTTCCGAAAATGCATTTAAACTGAACATCAAAAATGAATCTAAATCTGTCCACAGGAAAACAGAGAAACACCCTACTTACCCTACT
>JASDQU010250061.1:0-16382 GCA_032191745.1 Picea mariana | reverse complement strand
AGATGAGAATTAAAGGAAGAAGAAAATGAATCAATGGAACAACTTTACAAAGAAGAAGCAGAAGATGAAGAAGAAGTAGAAAGGGAAGATGAAGAGGAATAGACAGAAGTAGAAGAGAAAGTTCAGCATGTGCCTCCAAAGACGCCTAGCAAACGAGTATAGAAGAATCATCCTTCATATCAAATTATCGGAAACAAAGATTCAAGAGTTGAGACTAGAAGAAGAATCTATTCATCGGAACAAACACACCTAGCTCTCTCATCTACAATTGAACCAAACAGTTTTGAAGAGGCCAACAAGGACGAATTTTGGAATAAGGCCATGGATGAAGAATTGGATCAAATAGAGAAAAATGACACTTGGGAATTGGTTCCAAGACCAAAGAATAAGAATGTTATCGAAAAAAAGTGGGTATTCAAGAATAAATTGAATGAAGATGGACAGGTTACAAGGAACAAATCTAGATTGGTATGTAAAGGATATGCACAAGTTGAAGGATTCGACTTTGAAGAGACATTTTCCCCAGTTGCCAGAATGGAACCAATCCGATTTCTTTTAGCTTATGTATGCTCCAAAAATATTAAAGTGTATTAGATGGACATAAAATCATCTTTTCTGAATGGGAAACTTGAAGGAGAAGTCTACAATGAACAACCAAAAGGATTTCAGTTGTCAGAGAATGCAGATTATGTGTGTAAATTGAAGAAGGCCCTGTATGGTCTAAAACAGGATCCTAGAGCATGGTACTCTAGTCTGGATAAATATTAACAACAGACAAGGTTTAGAAAAGGAAGTGCAGACAACAACCTCTACATCAAGGTAACTCAAGATAATATTTTATTGATTGAAGTTTATGTTGATGATATTATTTTTGGTAGTGATGATGACAGGTTAAGCCAGAAATTTGCAAAGTATAGAATGAATTTGAAATGTCATTACTCGAAGAACTATCCTTCTTTCTGGGTATTCAGATACGTCAAAGAAACCAAGGAATTTTTATTTCTCAAACTAAGTATACCAGAGAAATGCTAAAGAGGTTCGGAATGGAATATTGAAAACTAGTTATCACTCCTATGCAAACCAGTTGCAAGTTGAGAGAAAATGATGATTCAAAGTCTACAGACCAGAGGCAATACAGGTCAATGATTGGTAGTTTACTATATGTGACAACATCTAGACCAGATGTAATGCAGACAGTTGGACAGGTGGCACGATTTCAAGCAGCACCAAAGAAATCACATGTCGTAGTAGTGAAGAGGATTTTCAGATATCTCAAAGGAACATAAGAGTTTGGATTATGGTATCCAAAAGGAAATGATCTATCACTTATTGCCTAAACAGATGTATATTGGGCAGGTTGCATTGATGACCGGTGAAGCACTAATGGAGCAATGCTCTATTTGGGTGAGTGTTTAGTATCATGGCTAAGAAAGAAACAATCATCAGTATCCTTATCTACAGCCGAGGAAGAGTATATTGCAGCAGCAACATGTTGTACACAAGTTCTATGGATGAAACAAACTCTGACAGATATACAGGTTGAATATGATGAGCCCATTCCAATCTATTGTGATAATACAAGTTCCATTAGTATCTCAAAGAAACTGATGATGCACTCCAAGACGAAGCACATTCCAATGAAGTATCACTTTCTACGAGAACAAGTTGCAGAGAAGAACATCAAAGTTGAATATGTGGGCAGAAAAGAACAAGTGGCAGACATCTTTACAAAACCACTTCCAAGGGAAGCCTTTGAGTATCTTCTCTAGAGACTCAGAGTAATTTCTACTCCAAAATGAATGATTTTGAATGCTTATCTTATATGTATTAGATTTACACGAGGAAACACCATAAAGAGGAATCTTCAGGTCGAGAGATCAGTTTCAGGAAGAGTTCGGTTAGGGGGAGCATCCCCGGATGGAAAGATACCTTTTCCATTGATGACAAAGGGGAAGAGATTTATCAAATGCATAGCATAGAGCCATGGTTCCAGGGGGAGCGATGGTCATAGGGGGAGCATAAGTGATATGACTTCAGTATTGCATGATATGACTTCAATATTGCATCAGAGTGTTGCCATCAATTCCAAAGGGGGATATTGTTGATTAATTGGGTTGGTTTTCATTGATGTCAACTCTTGAAGAAAGTTCGGTAGCACAAAGGTTTGGGTAATAGATGTTGGTTATGTGTTATATTTTCTTCATGTGTGTGTGTGGTGCGTCAGATTCGACAACTGCATTTGACGATCCCTCATGTATGCCCCCCTGGTTACGCGCAGCATTTGGGGCAGCACCCCGAAATTTCTTTTTGGGCGGTTTTTGCTATTTTTAGTGGATTTTGATATTTTTAGCGGTTTACTAAATTAATCCCAGTGTTATGGATTCGGGTTTTGGTATCTACGGAATACCTAAAAACATTGTATATATTGTATAGTGAATGGTGAAATTCAATATACTGAATATAAGAAAGGTTTTCTCGGTTGAGAGTTTCTAGTATAAAATCTCTATGTACTCTGTGTATGAGCCATTGATTAATTTCTATTTTTCTTAAAAATCTATATGCATTGCTTTACTTCACAGGTTTAAAACTTACATGTGGTATCAGAGCTCCTTTTTTCCTTCAGAGGGACGCCTTTGTTGTTGAGGGTTTGGCTCTGTCTTGATAGATCAAGTTTGTATTGGGTCTGTGATAAACCTGGGTTTAGTGGGAGCTTTTGCAGTGGATATTTGAGTATAGAAAGAGGAATGGTGAGCTCATATAGAATCGAGATAAAGAAGTTCAACGGTAAAAACTTTGAGCTATGGAAGCTCAAGATGGAGGACCTTCTTGTAGACAAAGAACAATGGATCACTGTGGATCCTGATACATAGCCTACTGGTACACAGTCTACTAGCACACAGGCTACTGGTACACAACCTGCTAGTACACAAACTACTAGTACACCACCTGCTGGTATGTTGAAGGAAGATTGGGAGAAGTTGGACAGAAGAGCAATGAGTACTATTCGACTCTGCTTGGCAGATTTGGTGTTGTTGAATGTATTGGGAGAATCTACAACCAAGGAACTATGGGATAAGTTGGGAAATTTGTATCAATCAAAGTCCCTGGTAAACAAGTTGTTTCTTAGAAAGAAGCTGTATCATCTTAGGATGGAAGATGGAGATTCTATGACAGAACATCTAAATTCCTTTAATACTCTAGTAAGTCAACTTGTCTCTGTCAATATTACGATTGCAAAAGAAGATAAGTGTATTACTTTGTTATGTTCTTTTCCAGACTCTTGGGATAATCTGGTTGTAGTAATTGGTAGTACCACTCAATCTACATTGAAGTATGAGGATGTAGTTTCATCCTTGTTATCTGAAGAGATGAGGCGGAAAATCATGGATAGTCATAGCACAAATGTTTTATTTGTAAGAGGTCGTACCCAAGACAGGAATCCTGGTAAGCCTTCGGGGGGGAGACCTAAATCTACATGTATATCTAAGTCTCCAGGAAAATCTTTGAGGAAATGCTAGAAGTGTGGTAAAACAAGGAATTATAAGAAAGATTGCAAGTCTAAGAATGTTGAAAAACCAAAGGCAAAAACCTCCATTGAAGAAGGAGGTGATGTTTACCTGGCATCTACAAGTACACATGAAGATAGTGATGTATGGTTTATTGACTCAAGTGCGTCATACCATATGACTCCTCACAAGGAGTGGTTATCTGAATATGAAAAATACGATGGTGGTGATGTATTCCTAGGAGATGACTTGGCAACCAAAATCTTGGGACGTGGAAGGGTTAAGTTTCTTCTAAAAGATGGAAGGATAGAACTCTTCAAGGGGTTCTTCACATTCCAAAACTAGCCAGGATCCTAGTATCTGTAAGCAAGTTGGTTGATGCAGGAGTGAGAACAGTATTTGAAAAGAACACTTGCAAGATGGTACGAAGAGAAATGATGTTGATGAGAGGAGTTCGGTGTGGAACTATGTACAAGTTGTTGGGAAGCACTTATACTAATGGGTGCAACAGTTCTATTGTCCTTGAGAAGACAAATAAACAATACAAGACCAATACCGTCCCTGAAAACAAGACCATGCTATGGCATCAAAGACTGGGGCATATTGGAGAAAAGGGCCTTCAAACACTACATGGTAAAGGCATGGTTGAAGGTATGTCTAATTTCACTTTGGATTTTGATTTATGTGAACATTGCATATATAGTAAACATAATCAAGTAAGATTCTCATCTAGTGCTACAAGAGTAAAGGGGATCTTAGAATTGATACACAGTGATGTGTTTGGACCTATGCATGTTCCATCACTAGGTAAATATGTGTATTATGTTTCATTCATAGATGATTTTTAAAGGAACAAATGGATTTATTTTCTTAGAAAGAAATATGAGGTATTTGATAAATTTAACGAGTTTAAGGCTCTGGTAGAAAATCAGACAGAGAAGAAAATAAAGGTATTGAGAACAGATAATGGTGGAGAATTCTGTAAGAAGTGTGGTATAGCAAGGCGGAAGACTACTCCATACACTCCTGAGTAGAATGGAGTTGCAGAAAGGATGAATAGGACATTGATGGAAAAAGTAAGGAGCATGCTTAGCGGTTCCGGGTTAGGACAAGAATTCTAGGTAGAGGCAGTGGGTACAACATGTTACCTAGTCAATCGATCACCTTCATCAACGTTGGATGATAAAACTCCACATGAGGTATGGTCAATAAATAAACCCTCTCTTCAACATATTAGAGTGTTTGGTTGTGATGCTTATGCTTATGTACATGTTCCAAAGGAAAATAGGAGTAAGTTTGATAAAAAGGCTAAAAAGTGTATCTTTATTGGTTATAAAGATGGTGTGAAAGGTTATAAGATTTGGAACCCAGAAACCAAGAAGACTATTTACAGTCGAGATGTTGTTTTTAGAGAGGTAAAAGATGTGTCCAAATAGGAATTCCTACCAATGAAAGATGAACCTGAGAAAATAGAGCTTGAGTTGGATGATGAAAAATCTGAATCATTTGAAGAAGAGGAAGCAGAAGAAGAAGAAGAAGAAGAACCTCATACCCAGGTATTGAGGATATCGGTGAGAGATAAAAGGCAACCAGAAAGGTATAGTCCACCTTATTTCCATTCCAATTTTTCTTTATCTATTACTGATGATGATCCCAGAACTTTCAGGGAAGCAGTGAGTTCAGAGGATAGTAAAATCTGGAAGAAGGCCATGGTTGAAGAAATGGATGCCTTGGATAAGAATGAGGCATGGGATATAGTTGAGTTGCCAGCTAGAAGAAAATCTGTTGGTAGCAAATGGATGTTTAAGAATAAGATTAATGCACAAGGTAAAGTGGAGAAATACAAAGCTCGGTTAGTAGCAAAAGGTTATTCCCAGGTAGAGGGAATTGACTTTGGTGATATTTTTTATCCTATTGCCAAGTTAACTTCTATTAGATTTATTTTATCTATTTTTGCTGCTTTTGATCTTGAAGTTGAACAGATGGATGTGAAGACAACATTCCTACATGGGGATCTGGAAGAAGAAATCTACATGAAGCAGCCAAAAGGCTTTGTAGTGAAGGGAAAGAAAGAGCTGGTATGTAAGCTAAAGAAGTCACTATATGGTTTGAAGCAATCACCTAGGATGTGGTACCAAAAGTTTGACACATACATCCTTGGATTGGGATTTGCAAGAAGCAGGGATGATCACTGTGTATTCCAAGTAGGTTGGTAAACACTTCATTTATGTAGTGTTGTATGTTGATGACATGTTGTTGGTAGGAAATAACATGGATGTTATCAAGGAGGTGAAATCACAACTATCCTCCAAATTTGACATGAAGGATCTCGGTGCTGCTAACTTCATTCTGGGAATGGAAATTAAAAGAGATCGTGCAAACAAGAAACTTTGGTTGAATCAGAAAAAATTTGTTGAGACAATATTGCAGAGATTTAATATGCATGGAAGTAAACTGGTCAAGGTCCCTATTCCTATAGGTGTAAAGTTATCTGCAAATCAGTGTCCCAAGACACATAAGAAGAAGAGGACATGTCCCATGTTTTGTATGCCAGTGCAGTTGGAAGTTTGATGTATGCAATGGTCTATACTAGACCGGACGTTGCACATGCAGTGGGAGTTTTGAGTAGGTATATGTCAAAACCAGGGAAGGATCATTGGACAACAATAAAGAGGGTCTTCATGTATTTGCGTGGCACTACCAATTATGGATTGTGCTACTAAGGAAGACCAGGATTGGACAGAGTGGTGGACATACATGACTTTGTTGATGTAGATTGGGTTGGAGATCTGGATCGTAGAAGATCTACAAGTGGGTATGTGTTTAGCCTATTTGGAGGAGCAATCAGTTGGATGAGAAAAAGACAAGCTATAGTGGCACTCTCAACTACAGAAGTTGAATACATGGTAGACACTCATGCAAGAAAGGAAGCAGTATGGTTACAGAGATTGTGTTCAGGTATTGGGTTGGTACAACAAGAAGTGAGATTAGATTGTGACAGTCAGAGTGCAATCTTCCTAGCAAAGAACCCAGCTTATCATTCGAAGAAAAAGCATATTGATGTTTAGTATCACATTGTGAGAGACATGGTTGAGGAAAAGAAGGTGTTGCTGGAAAAGGTTGACACTTTGAAGAATGTTGCAGATTCATTGACAAAGTCTGTAAGCACAGAAAATTTCTCCTGGTGTAGAGTAACAATCGGCATTGTTGCCCTGGATTTTTGACTATATAATATTGGGACCCCTGGATGCAAAGAAAACAACAAGTGGGAGAATGTTGGGTATGTGTTATATTCTTTGCATGTGTGTGTGTGGGTGACCCAAATTTGTTTGATGGATAATGGTATGAGTTTTAATATATTTGAAGGTAATACTATTCTATATGGATAGTACATGTCATGCCATTTCCGGTGGTATGTGTAACGTCACATAACTTCTCACGGTTAGAGAGTTATGACCATGTGAAGTTGGAGAACCCTCATGAGTCATCTAGAAGCCCCAAAAGGTCAAAGTAGTCAAAGGGTCAAAGTAGTCAAGTGGTTGCAAAGAAAAAATTATTTAAATAATAAAGTTAATGGAAAAATTACTAAGTGGACAAGTGGTTAGAAGTGGGTTAGCCCTAAAATAAGGAAAGTGGGTTAAGATGGTTAGAAGATAATTTAAATAATAAAGTGAAGTGATGAGTGTACGATAAGTTAAAGTGGATAAAAAATAAATTATTTTAATAATAAAGTTAATGGAGATATTACTAAGTGGACAAGTGGTCAGAAGTGGGTTAACCCTAAAATAAGGAAAGTGGGTTAAGATGGTTAAAAGGTAACCCCTTGAGGAAGCTACATGAAAGTATAAATAAGAGGTAATGCTCTCTCATTTTAATCACACTTCAGCATATTGAATATCTACAAGTGACTAAGGTAACCAAAGGATATGTAAGATGAATTTCAAAGGGAAGGTGAAGTAAAGAAGGCCGAAATTCAAGGGAGGATAAATTCTTTCGATGATGCTTTCTAAGGTGTTTCGGGTAAAAACATCATAACTTATTCATAACAGATCCAAATTCAGTAAGACCAAATGCATTGGTTAGAGTACAGTCTGTAGTATTGTGTGTACAATTTCCATATCCATACAAAAAATATTTTGTGTAGGGCACGCTCTACAAGTTTTCTCTCTAGAATAAGCCAGAATTCAATAAGGTATGTGATCATATACACCAGGTCTATTACAGAGTTACAAATAAAATTTGGATGATGAAATTGATGAGGGATTTTGGTTGAGGTTGGTGCATGGTTGATGCACTTGTTTATGGTACAGGCTGATTACAGGTTGTTTGGTACAAGTTGGTGCATGGTTGATGCACTTGTTTATGGTACAGGTTGATTACAAGTTGATTGGTACAGGTTTACAACAATATATCTCACAATGATAGTGTGACAGTGGTTCCATCATTCTACTTTTATTTTAAGGCGGTTGGATAGGGAAAGGACAGGTGGTTGTAGCCACCTTCTGGTTGTAGTTGGAGAACATAGGGGGTTGTAGCCTCCTTCTGGTTGTAGCCAAAGAATTGGGGAGTTGGAGCTTCCCTCAAGTTGTAGCCTGAGAAACTAGGGGATTGAATCCTCCTTCCAGTAGAAACTGGAAAAAAAAGGAAGTTGGTGTTTCCAATTAATCTAATTCTTCAAGACATATAAGAAAAAACATTATGTGGTTTTCTCCCACTTTGGGTTTCACGTAAAAACAATGGTGTACTGTGTATGTGTATGATTTCTCATTTGTTCATTGTTTATTTATTCTGCAATTATTGGATGATAATTCTACATTGATATTATATGGTTAAAAAGGATTAGATTTCTCTATTACTGATTCACCCCCCCTCTCAGTAATCCAACAATTTTAACATTATTTTGTAGGTACACGACATTGCCAATCATTTACCATATCCAAAGCCTCTTTACCCAAGCCTCAAGCCTCACATTGACCTTAACCTATAGGGTTATCCTTCTAGCTACTTGTTTCCCCCTTTGAAATCCCCCTAGGGTCACCTAGGAAGCCTCCCTTGTGTTGGACTTGTCCTTCACTAAAATGAGGGGGACATCTATTGAGGTAACAGTGACAGGTGTTCCTAGTTGTGTCACACACTTGTTGTTTCAGTTGGGATTTTCCCAAACTACAAATTGTGCGATAAAATTTTTGGCACTGTTATTGAGGAGGATTTTTATTCCTTTCCGATCCCATAATGAAACTTGGCAAGTTATTCCCACGAGCCTTTACCTATATCTTTCTTGGTGACTCCATTTGAGGAAAGTTCCTTTTTGACTTTTGATGAACCTCATATAAGTTTATTTGGAAACTCCATTGAGGGAAGATACCCTCCCCATCTTCGTTGATCCTGGAGCTCATTTGGAAACTCCATTAAGCTGTCATTTCAGGAAATATAATTATGGCATCAGGGGATTCTCACGACACTCGGGATGGACCATTGCCAAAAAATTTCCCTATGACAAGGGAGTTTCTTCAGATGGAAATGAAAAAGACTACTGGTGAAGCCATCAAGTGTCTAATGAGTCTTATATAGGAGTTATCTGGGGTATATATTGAAGTACAACTTGGTGAGATACCTCTTACTAAAGAGAAATCCATTGCAGATGAAGAAATGACTGAAGAACAAATCTATGAAGAAATTTTCTAAGAAGATCCTGATGAAGTTTCTCATGTAGAAGATTTGAACAAGACATTTGTATCCATGCTCCCACTTGATGAATATGAAGAAGTGATTGGTCCCAGTGATACAGTTGATCGACACATTGATGATTTCATACATGTTGGGAGGCATATATGGGACATTGGTGGTTTCACGTTTGATGGAGATCCCATCTACGACATCAAGGGAAGCCTTCGGATAAAGAGGAAACCTGTTTTGAGTATGGAGAGGGATTATTTATTTAGACCTGAGGTTGTCCCTTATCTCGTATCTTCTTCACTGGGAAATCCTAAGGTCTTCTTTGAATCTCTCGTCTCCTCTTAGTCTTTAGGAAGCAGTGATCATGTTAATAAGGAAGAAGATGAGACATCATCGACATATGGCAAACCTAATCAGAGATGGGTGGATCAAGCTCATGGCTATTCTTTGCAGCAATATTTTCTCCCCCCCACCCACATCCATGTGATGCTTTCTATGATTGATTATATGCTTATTCATATTCATGATTATTATGTGCTTAGCTTATCCTTGATACGTTTTATAATTAAGCACAAGGGGAAAATATTGGGTGAGATGTTGAGGAGGTGGTTGCACTGGTTGTACAATTTCATTTGACATCTCCTTGCACTTGATTTCTACGGACCACAGGCCCTAGGTAAGTAGGTAGGTCATTTGTTTTCTTTAATTGGCATTTTTTTGGTCATGTTAGTTTAGTTGCATTTATTTAGATTTGCATATTAATGATTTATTTTCATATTGCTTCCTTGCATCCATGCATAGTTGTTGTTATACATTTTCTTGAATTATATTGCATATTGGTTAGACGTTTTTGAAAAAATGCAAAACTTTATTTTTAAGAAATGTTATAGTTGTCAATTTTGAAAATTTGAAGTCTTTCTTATATGAACAAGGGGTGACTTGGGCACCCTCAATGCTCTAGTGTTTTGTTTTAGTTTGTAGGCATGTGTAATACATAGAGATGTTGAGGTTCTCATGCGCTCTATGACAAACACATGTCCTCAAGTAGGAGCCAGATGTTACACCCTATGGCTTTGGGTAACTAAGGAGATGATGTATCGAGGTATGCAGGTTGAAGACATGGAATGCTGAGAGCCAGATGAATAGACAAAGCCCCTCCTCTCACCATAAATCTCCATTCATCAACAGTAGTAGCGTCCATCACACCATCCTATCCCAGAAAGGACAACACGTCTTGCTTCATGAGGTAACAAGTCTGGTCTCATGGTAAGTGTCACTTTAATAATTGAAGCACTTGAGCATGTTGCAAATATTCCTTTCTTTATTATGAAAACATTTGCTTGGAAATTATACCTTTTTCTCCATTTCACCTTATTGGTTGGCATCATTTCCTAGTAGGTGGGTCACCCTCGGGAAAAGGGTTCCTACTAGAGGGACTCCTGGAAGGGTCATCGTACCATTCCCAATCATACTTACCATATTACATGTTTCTTCTCCTTCATTTCCTCATCTTTTGGGTTTTATGGGTTCACTAAGACAAGAGAGGATTGTACCTCATTTCACAGGAAGAAGGGGCTAAAGGCCCAGAGGTGTTGTAGTTGGAAAAATATAAAATCCATAAATGATCCCTCTAGATGCTTTCCCTAAGGTACTGAGGGAAATAAAATGATTCTCCTTAAAAGGAAGGACCTGTAAAAAATAAAACACATAATTAATAAAAGTCTCGTTCATTGGGGGAATGCATTCACAGTGTCTTTTAATTTCCCATGCATATGGCACTCTATGTGTCCCTAACTTCAATTGGAATTACAGTGCTCTTTACTTTCCTTGCACATAGCACTCAATAATCAGACCATACAAAATTAAAGGCAAGGGATTGGAAAAATGTTGCATTACAAACAAGGGATGTAACACACCCTCCACAAAGGAACCCATAAATGAGACAATATGAGCCCTTTGTATGTCAGAAACCCCATACCCAAAATTCTTAACCCTGTCCATTTCATATTCACTACATGACTTAGAGAGGGTGTTCTTGGGAAACACTCCTTGACTTGGGGATTGTTCTACCAAATAGGGAACTATGACAACACTCCCATACTTAAATTTGTCAATTTTTATAAGGACTTTGAGCATTTGTTTAGTTTGAAAAGGGGGGATTTAATGCACATGTTTGGGTGGTTGTTTGATTAGATGTGGCTTACTTGGCATGATACATGTGACTTGTGGACACTTGGAGGTCGTTGTTGTTTGTCTTTGCAGGACCTTGCTCAGTGAAAGCTATCCATGGAGGAATTATGCCATTTTGACCTTCATGGGGGGTTGAAAATCGTTAGGATGGACACTAAACCCCATAGGCTGGGTAGAGCACCTCAGATCTATTGCACACATGGGATGATGAATGTTTCCTTTGGAGGCACTTTGAAAACACTAGAAGATGATATCATATCCCATTGCACTTGGATGTTTTCCTTTGGAGGCTTAGAACGTCACTTCCTAATTCGTTGACATCACTTTGAGGCTAGGGTTTGGTGGCTTTGATGGTTCCAAAGGTGTGGTTATGTGGTTTGAAGAATAAATATGCATGACATGACACTCGAGCACATGAGACCTTGAAACATGGCCTTTGGCATCCCAATGATTTGCTTCTTGAGTCTCAATGTCTCACTTTTATGTCTCACATCACCCTTCTAGGGCATGACATCACCCTTTTTAGGGTTTATCTTAAGTAATTTTATTGTTTGGAAATTGTAAGAGAAAATAAATGGGTCTATCCCTCTTTTAATTTAATGTTGACATTTTGATGTGGACAAATTGGTTTAGATGGCCTCATATAAATAGAGGCCATCCCCTTTTCATTTTCACATCTCATCACTTGAGAATTACATACACTTGGACTTAAATTTTCTCCCTCCTTGGGAAATTCACTATCTCTTGTCTCTTGTGCAAATTGATGCTTTACTTGTCTATTGGTGGAATGAAGGCTAGCGACTTCTCTTGGATGCTTGTTCTTGGCAATTTTAGTGGAATATCTTTGATAAGTAATGGTTTTTCATGCTATCTGTTGGATTAATTAAGGAATTTATGCAATTGTATGTGTTTCTTCTTGATATCAAGGTCATTTTTTCAAACCCTTGGAGGAGTATAAGGGCATACACCCTCCATCAAGGAATTCCCTTTTATTATTATTGAAAAGACTTAAGGGTTGCTACAAGGAATAAAATGTCTTACACCCTTATAGCTTAACCTTGTTAAGTTTTTTTTTCTGTATAGAGTAAAAGGGATTACACCCCTAAAAGATTAATAAACCCTAACTGAAAGAAAGGGAAACCATTACCCAATAGATAAGGCACTAATCATTGCATTGGAGATTGAATATTATTGTGTTGGTAATTGTGATTTCAAAGAGATTGAATTGTTCAAGTTTGGAATTAAATCTTATGTGATTTAAGATATATTGTGCCCTTAGGGCATATTAATTTTCCAACAGATTAATTTGTTGTAACAAGCATTAATCTACAACCATTAGGGTTGCAACAAATTCACTCTCTTTTACTCTTTTACAACTTTTCTACTGCTGAAATTTACTTGCAAGTTGTCATAATTGATATACTATTTAATAGCTATTGTTTGGTGGCTTAGTTGTTTATTTTAGTGTATAGTAATTGTTGTTGTAGAAAATAATGCTACAGCAATAAATCCTTTTAGAAAACTTTGTTGATAACACTTATTAACAACCCTCTCTTTCTATCAGAGTCTTGGTTTAAATATTAGAGGATTGTCTACTAATTGTTGGCTTAATTTTACAACATCATACACTTGATTTTGATGGTTTAATTTGTAGTTGTCATAGTCTCTTTACTGATGATATATATTTCCATAGTATTTCAATTTTGGGACAACAAGGTTTCTTTTTTATTCCCCATTTGTTTTGACACTTATATCATCATATATTGTCATGTTTTGGATAGTTTAACATTGTTTTGCATATACACGACATTGGGAATCATTTACCATCTCCAAAGAATATTTCCCCAATCCTCAAGAATCACCTTGACCTTGACCTATATGGGTATTATTAAAGATCCTTATCCCCCCCCTTGCAATCCCCCTAGGGTCACCCTTGAAGTGTCGCTTGTGTTGGACTTGTCCTTCCCTAAAACGGGGGGGCCCTCTATTGAGGTGAAAATGATAGGTGTTCACAATTGTGTCACATGCTTGTTGTTTGGGTTGGGCTTTGCACAAACTACACATTGTGTGATAACATGCAACTCCTTTTGTGTAGGAAAAGACCACAATCTATCAGACTGTATTTAAGCCTGGCCAATCCTACTTTTTGGAAAGAGGGATGGCTTATCTAAGAGATGATTTGAAGAATGAATCACATGGGTAGATGATGGGTGGAAAGAGGGATAGATTATCCATGATAGGATTCAGAGAATGAATCACACAGGTGGATGATTTGCATCTGGTGAAGGTAGCTATGAATCATGGTAAACCTAGAGTCGCTATAACAAAGCAAGAATCTAAGAGAAATTTCCCTATCATTAAGGTAAGATCAAAACTTCATGTATTGATTTATTATTGGGCACAAATTCAAGGATGTTGTTCAATTTTTTTTTGGCAGATCTCAAGATACAGGTGCAGTAGTAATTGGTAGTTGAAGTATTATTCTTGAAAAATTTAATCAACGACGAACCTACCACCTGTGACTTGAAATCATAAATTAAAACCATATATATTTTCCTCCACCTTATTTCTTAGAAATAGCAGAAACCCATGAGTCCCATATTTCCAAACAAGTACTTACTTGGGAGTAGGGGGCATGACAGGATTAACTATAGTATAAGATTGAGAGGCTCCATTATTTTTTACATTTGGTCTGTTGGTTCATCTCTTGGCGTCTTAGGGAGTAGTTCATCCCTGGGAGCAGTAAACCTAGAAATCCCATCACTCCCTACCCACGATGGGGGAGCACCACCTTGCATCAATATTTTCTGGCTAAGAGATGGTGAAAAAAACCCTACCTTATTGCATTTGCATGCTTTAGGTGCTTCTGTAATAGAAGTTGAGGAGGTGGCCAGACGATGAGGATATGGCGAGGTGGTGAGGAGATGGCTAGGTAGTGAGGATAAGTTCTGACCTGATACAGAACTCAATGCCTCAACTGCATCATTGATCAAAGCCTCCACTGCGTCATTTATCAGAGAATTTACATAATGGTATGACATTGGATTAAATACTAAGGTGATGTTTCCAAAGACTTTTTCGCCGCTCCCAAAATAAGACTTCAAATGTTCATGACAAAGTCATAGGGCAGTTGATGGTGACATATGTTCTGCAAAGGGAGAATGTGGATGTCTTGAAGCTGCCGACGAGGATAGGGAAGGAGATTGTGGTGATTTATGTGCAAAATACTTTGCAAATGATGGAGACTTGAGCTTAATCACAATGCAGTGGTTGCGACAGTCCGTAAGCATATCGGCAATAATCCATAAGCATATCATCAAAAGGACGACATAACAATAATTTTACCAACCTCGAAGATATTAGCAGGACAAAATATTAAGTGTCAAATTAATTTAAATTATTGAACCATGTGAAGGCTCCAATAACACTTCAAACTCATCAACCAATGAAGTGTTAAAAAAATACATTATTTTATATATTAAAAAAAAAAATTGTTTCTTATGTCTAACATTAAGTTTCGTACATAAATTTTAAAGTCAAAGGAAACTAATATGACAGTCAAAGCCTAATGAACACTATATACTGCAGGAGGCAGCATAATAAGGATGTTGACTAATTTCTTCTCCAAAATATCAAATGCATGTTCAAATGCTTTGACTCGATATCTTTTCTTAACAAATAATCTAAATGGGATATAATATCTTAACAATGTTAAAGAATTTTCTAAAGAATACCAATGACTTCCTAGAGCCTTGAGATATGGAATGATTATAAATGTTTCCATATCCACTTTGATTTTATCATTAACTATGCTACGATAACTACTTAAATATAATTATATAAGTTTTAATTATATAGTTGATCATATAGCTTAGTTATAAATTAAATATATCATAGTTAGTTATTATAAATTATTATATACTAAATTATATAAATAAAAATGATTATAATTATAATTTATATGCTATAAATACAATTATAGGTTGATTAGCAGATTAGTTAAATATAGGTTATAGTACCCATGCATTACAACAATTTGAGTGATTTTTCATCAATTTTTCTTTTCTAAACAACCTATTGAATTTATCTTTCTTGTATTTACACGTTACTAACTACAACCACAATAGCACATATAATAACGTCTAAAGAAGACATTATTACACCACAAATAACATTAACATTAGTATTTGTGATTATAAACAATATGCTAAATCATAACCTATATTTGTTTAAATGGTGACATGGAGTTTTTTTAAGTCTATAATGATATGATATATCAAGAATTAATTATATACAACCCATAAATAATATCAAAATAATTAATATGATATATTGATAATTATTGATACATGCATGAAATACAAAAAGTAAAAGCATAATTGACAAAATAACTCCTAATTCCTCATGTACTAAACTATTAATGTCTTGACCCCAAACCACCCACTAACCCCCTAACCTATGGTCAATGATTATGGTTGACCATGATTGACTATGATTGCTTATATTTAACTATGATTAATTATAGTTGTGGATTGTTGACTATGATTGACCATTGTTGACTATGGTTGAATATGTCTGACTAAGATTTAGTAGTAAACTACTAACACACTAACACCCTAACCCTTTAGCCCCCTAACGAATAACCCATTAATCACTAATTTTAACCCACTTAACCCCTAACATATATCATCACTAACCATCTTTTTTTTAGATCTAGAGGAATTGGTAACTCACCAACATTACATGGGTGAGGCCCAAATTCAAATCCAATTGGCTGCCACTATAACCTCTAGGCTAGTGCCAACGACCCATAAGCCAGGTCCTAGAAGGAAACTTATGAATTAGCAAGGGCCAAGGCATCCCAAAGCACATTGACCAGGGGTGTGAAATTCTATCCCACGGGGTGCCTACCCTTCTAGCCTTATATCAATGGTCCAACATGTCCACTTTGAGGATTGAACCCGGTTGGGGAGGATAACTTGTTACAGTTATGAAATAACTGAGAGGGGG
>JASDQU010250059.1:637-16310 GCA_032191745.1 Picea mariana | reverse complement strand
AAATTGGTGTGAGGTGGTTTCTCACATGAAAACCAATTTCCATAATTAATAAATGAATAATATGTGAGACAAATTTTCTCTCACAAATATTAATCATTTTAATTACAAGTGAATAATAATAATGTATGAGTTATTAAAGCTCATAAAATGCATAATTAAATGCATGAGCACCTCATAAAAGTATTAACCAAACTAATATGAAAAATGCATGAAGTATTTTTCCCACAAATGCATAATTAAATGCGTGAGAAATAAAACTCAAGAAAACATCATTTTAATCCACTTAAACACTTTTGTCGCCACCTTTAAAAACAACATGGTGCAAATTAAGAAGTTCTTTCACGTGCGGATATCTATTTGGATCACACCTCCCCACAAAAGAAACTTTTGGTCTCCAGAAGTATCAGCTTCAATCCATCATCAAATGCATGCAAATGTCTCTGAAAGGCACGTTCCCTTATGACTCCTTCACCCATGTTCTTCAGAATCGGAATGCAACACCAACACCTACAACTACTACAACGCAAATGCCTGAAAAAGGCACATCCCCTCAAGAATCCTTTACCTATGTTCTTCGGAATTGAAATGCAAACGCCCACATCTGCTTAAAGTTGCAACCTGTAATTGATGATAACCTGGATCTGTGACTGATCATACCTGTTTACATTTTTGGAAACACTTGCCAAGAGTTTATAATCACACTCATTGGTCAAGTTTACATGAAAATGCCAAAAATGGGCTTAGGCAAAAAATGCCTCAATCAACTTTTTAGAAAGAAGCCAACAAGGCTTAATGTGCAAAAAGACGCCTCTCACTCTTCCTCACGTAAGAGTGGCTAAACAAGCTTTTTTTTCAATGCTTCATAATCATCTTTACATCAAGTTCTAATGGAAATTATGGCCTTTACATGGCATTTCCAACAATTTACATGCCAATTTTGAAATGCCAAATGGAAATTACATGATAATTCAATGTGGCAATAATGTGCATAAGATGGGAAAACCATACCCTCTCTAAGCTCGGCTTTCATGGCTTTTCTGTGCTTGATTTCCTGCATGAAAATCTTATTGAATTGGCCATAATGATGAGGCCTTCTCCAATATCTAGGAATATTTGAAGTTATGAATGGTGCTAGGCTCGAGAGCTTATGAACTTGGTGTAATGTCCCTAGCCCTCGGCTCAACTGCACTATCCTTTGTCAAAGTTTGACCATACTGTTTGTGAGGCCTGGAACGCACTGTCATTCTTCAACTCTTTGTTTTGGTCTCCCTGCACAATGGAAACAAAACTATACAGCTCCATGCCTTGAACAAGGCCCGTATCCCTGGATTCTTGGCTATTGGTGTTGTGTAGGAATTCGGCTCCAGTAGGGAAGCATATGAACAATGCACATAGTTTGATTTCCATCTCTGTATTGAATGTCAATATCTCCAAAACACTAAATTGCACTGCCAAAACAAAGCTTATAAAACTCAAAAATGATAATGATAATGAGTCCCATCTCCTCATAGAAATTCAGGCCAGTTTCTATTTCTCATGATGACGTATTGGAAAAACACGTGGGAAAAACATGTTCACCGCAGCTTGGTTCAACGATTTTCCTCTATGATAGCCAAATCACTCTTTTCATGTAGAAAATCGGGCCGTGGATCAAATCCCGACTTTTGGGCCTTTTGTGATCTTTATAACAACAAAAAATTGAATTCATTTCACTGTGCCATTTTTTCTGGATCTAGAACCAACTCTCATAGACGAAGTTCGAACCGACACATATCGACAACTTTTTCACCTAGAGCAATTTATCAGTGGTAAAGAAGATGCCACCAACAACTTCACTCGCAGCCATTATACCATCAATAAGAAAATCGTGGATTTGTGTCTAGATCAAATCTGCAAGATGGCAGACAATTGTACAGGCCTGCAGGGTTTCCTGGTCTTCCGTCCTGTGGGTTCAATTCCTGTGGACTGCCGAATAAATGCAGTAGAATTTTCATAGACACGTCTGAGGCAACTGACGTTTTTTTTCATAGGATCCATGGCAGAGCCAGTAAGAGATGACTCCAAGACCTTAGAAAATCAACCCTCCATTGATACTGAACCCATGGAAACCCATGGAAAAATTTGTTCGGTTGAAACCCCAGTGAACAACGATCTCAAATCTTATGAGAACTTGAGCGCGAGCGTAGAGGCGTTGTTGTCTTTGTTGGCTGCTCTTGAAAAAAAATTGTTGTTGTATTCATCTTCGTCGGCTCTTCCCTACATTTTGATGGTGCTCTGAACATGAACATGACTGAGTTCCAAACAAACTTGGTGTTGTATCCTCTCATTCATTTTTTTTCTTTCTTCCTACACTCTCATGATTTCTACTGAGAAGGCATACCACAAATAACTCTCGGTGGCCGAGGTCACAAACAGTGCCTTCGAGCCATCACATTATTCACTAGAGCCCTTGGCTCATTTACATCAGGCTCAAGTTCAGTTTCCTCATCCTATATAGAACTGTACGTATGTCCACTGGTCAAAAGCCCATCGACGTTCTGTGCCTCTGCAGGGCTCGAGCTCCATCTCTCTGCAAGCAACTGGAAACACAATTAGAGATTCCAAGGTGGTAGGAAACCTCTGTGCACATTCAAATCTTAGGAGATTGGTTCTAAAACAAAGGTGGCCCTCAAAACAATGGCAGGTGAACCACCTCGTGTCTTTAGTGCTGTGACAACCTTCAATCTTAGATCTTGAGAATTCGGCTGCAGTCATTGACCATATCCAAGATAAGAAGCAACTTTCTCATCCAGAGGATGTTTGGCGCGATTTTCACACCGTTGGATTTCTCTCATCCAGTCCTTCGCAATGATGCCATTACTTCTCGATTCCGAGTCAGAAATTTTTTTAGTGTTTTCCATCAAAAGAGGGATACCTGCCCCCATAAAACTTGCAATTTTGCAACATATCAGAAATAAAACTTGCAAAAACATTATGAACTTCTTACCGAACCAGCACCAAGCACTTTCATCTCGTAATCATGCTTTTCCAATGGTGGATGGAGCCTCCTTCTTCACAGTCTCTTTTACATTTTTCTTGCTTGAGTTGTGGCGAATTTCAGGGTGCAATTTCCAGCACTTCTTCTCCCAATGGCCACTGATTTTGCAGAAATTGTAGAAATTCCTTCGTTTTCCATTCAGTTGTACATTCCTTGCAGGAGGATACGAAAGGTGCTTCTTTTGCTTGGTCTCATTTATCATGGACACATCTGTCTTCTTAACCCACATTTTATTTGTTTGATTCTTAACTAAATCACGGTTAGAATATCTATGGAAGCAATCATTTCTCTTATATGCAAAAGAAGAACTTGAATGACTGTTATACCTTCCTAACTTGTCCTTGAACTAATGAGGGATAATTGTCTTGATTCCCTTCTTGGAATCCGGTGGTGAAGAGATGGATTTCGCTTCAACAACTTTCGAGCATTCTCCTTTCTCCTCATGTCCATAACCCAAGTCTGCAAATGGTTGTCTTGGTACAACCTCCAATGGCTGGATGACTCCTTGACCATTAATGCCAAGTCCACCTCCTCTATACCTCATCTTCATGAGGATCTTCATGCCAACATTAGTTTCATATTGAGAGAAAATAGAACATGAAGAAACATCATATACCTCAGTTTGAGATGCATCATCCATCTTCTCAACCTTCTGCAACTTAGCCAATAACTCTTCCTTGGCTCATAGCATCTCTTGAAGCTCCTTCTTCTCCTCTTCAACTACTTGCAAAAGTCTTCTCAATTCTGCATTGTCAGCTTGAGTGTTGTCATTGATCTCTTGCAACTCTTGCATTCTTTCAGCATGCTTAGCTCCTCTACCCATCTTGCAAAGCAGTTGTCTGCTCTGATACCACTTGATCTGAAAACAGGTCAAGTACTACTCTCCCAAATGTTTACAATGTGAGGATCTTTAAATTGACTATGGCTTATANCCTCAGTTTGAGATGCATCATCCATCTTCTCAACCTTCTGCAACTTAGCCAATAACTCTTCCTTGGCTCATAGCATCTCTTGAAGCTCCTTCTTCTCCTCTTCAACTACTTGCAAAAGTCTTCTCAATTATGCATTGTTAGCTTGAGTGTTGTCATTGATCTCTTGCAACTCTTTCATTCTTTCAGCATGCTTAGCTCCTCTGCCCATCTTGCAAAGCAGTCGTCTGCTCTGATACCACTTGATCTGAAAACAGGTCAAGTACTACTCTCCCAAATGTTTACAATGTGAGGATCTTTAAATTGACTATGGCTTATATAGGTTTTATTGAGCATATTAGTTCATTTATCATAATTAATTAAAACACATAAACATAAGTAAATGAACATAGAATAGAAAAAAACACATATGAAGGCAAATAAGAGAGATACAACCGATGTTGATAATGGAGTTCACCCCTCCACCTCTGGGGCTACGTCTCCGGACCTGCTCCAACTGGAATGCAGATCTTCTATATTCCTTCTTCAAAGTGAGCTCTCAAAACTCTCTTACATTCAAGTACTATGGCTTTTCATTAGCTCAACACTATGGCTTTCAATAGCTAAGCACTCTCTCCTCTCTTTTTCTTTCAACATGGCTCACATAAGGAATATATATAGTTTTTCCTTACTCACTCTCCAACTAAGAGCATTAATTACGAGATCCACAATTGTAGGATCTAATTACAAAGAAGGAAAAAACAAGATCCTTAAAAGTAGGATGTTCAACGATCTTAGGCTCAAAAATCAAAAAGTCTCAAAACCACCCAAAGACTTTCCAACCATGCCCTTGATTCTCTCAGCCTACAATTGAGAAAAATGGCAAATTGGTGTGAGGTGGTTTCTCAGATGAAAACCGGTTTCTCATATGAAAACCAATTTCCATAATTAATAGATGAATAATATGCGAGACAAATTTTCTCTCACAAATATTAATCATTTTAATTACAAGTGAATAATAATAATATATGAGTTATTAAAGCTCATAAAATGCATAGTTAAATGCATGAGGACCTCATAAAATCATTAATCAAACTAATATGAAAAATGCATGAAGTATTTTTCCCACAAATGGATAATTAAATGTGTGAGAAATAAAACTCAAGAAACCATCATTTTAATCCACTTAAACACTTTTGTCGCCACCTTTAAAAACAACATGGCGCAAATTAAGAAGTTCTTTCACGTGCGGAGATCCATTCGGATCACTCCATAAAATCTCTCCTAAAAGAGATTTCCTTCAGTTCAACTCCAGCAGGAGGTCAATCCTTCCAAGAAATGAACGAATTTATGCACACTACGCTTGTATTGACCCTACCTAATTTCACCAAAGAAATTTTTTCTAGAAGGTGATGCATCAGGGAAAGGATTCAGGGAAATCCTAATGTAGGATGGAAACCCTTTCTCTTTCACCATTAAACTTATTTTCGAGTGACATTTTATCCCACCAATCTATGAAAAAGAAATGATGGTTATTTTGCATGCAATGGATATATGGTGCCCTTATCTATTGGGACAATGCTTCCAAGTTAAAACAAACCATCAAATCCTCAAGTACTTCCTGGAAAGATGCATTTTCAAAAGTGGTAGATAAAATTTGGTGGATGATGCTCTTTCCATGAAATATAAAGAAGAAGGGTCCCTGTTTTCCCTCTCATTCATTTTCACCAAGTGGCTTCATCTTGTTCTCGAAGAATGGTTTCATGACCCCAAAATATCCAACCTCATCCCAAAACTCCAACAGGATCCCCAAGATGCTCCAGGGTATTCTTGTCATAATGAAGAGTTTCACTATAAAGTTTTCCTATATTTAAGTAAAGAGTGGGTCATTAAATACAAGGTTCTCTTTGAGTTTCACGCTTCTCCTACTGCAGGGAATTCATGTTTTACCAAAACTTATGAATGGGTCAAACATTCTTTCTTTTGTGGTGGTATGAAACAAAAGATATGAACCTTTGTGGAGGAATGTGATCTATGTCAATGCAATAAGGGTGAGAATGTAAAAAATCTCGGCACACTCCAACCGCTTCTAATTCCACCTACTATTTGGATGGATATTTCTATGGATTTCATTGGGGGGTTACCCAAATTCGGAAATAAGTCAGTAATGATGGTGGTAGTAGATCATCTCTCTAAATATGATCATTTTTTTTCTCTTCAATACCCATTCACAACATCTACAATGGCTCAAATTCTAATGGATAATGTCTTCAAAATCCATGGAATGCCTCATTCTATTGTTTCTGATTGTGATCCAAATTTTACTAGCAATTTCTAGAAAGAATTATTCAGGCTCTAGGGAACCTAGTTGCAACTTAGTACAACCTATCATCCCCAGATGGGTGGCCAAATGGAACTGGTCAAAATGTTTCTAGAAATATATTTGAGGTGTTTTTCATCTGACTGACAATATCAGTGGGTTCAATGGTTACGCTTAGCTCAATGGTGGTGCAACACCTCTTACCATATGGACACTCGTGTTACTCCCATTCAAGAAGTCTACGGAAATAATCCACCATCATTTCTTCCATACATGCTAGGAATATCCAATGTTCATCAGGTTGACTGCAATATTACAACCCACATGACCATTCTCAATAATCTCAAAGAAAATTTTGTCATGGCTTAGAACCACATGAAGAAAAAAGAAGATCAGGGTCATTTTGAATGTCAATTTTATAAAGGGGGCCAAGTGTTTCTTCGTCTACAACTGTACAACATTACTTCACTCAAATCTCGGCAGTGTCAAAAACTATCCCCAAAATGTTATGGTACTTATACTATTCTCAAACGTGTAGGACCAATGGTCTATTAGTTATATTTTCCCAACAACTCCAGGATACATCTTATTTTTCATGTCTCCTACTTGAATAAAGTGATTGGCACCAAGAGGCATGGTCATACTAGTCTACCAAAGTTGGACGAAGAAGGTTACATTTTTTTTCATCCACAAGCCATATTTTACCAACAAGAGAATCGTCTCCATCAGTACACCATCCAGGAAGTGTTAGTTCAATAGAAGGATACTCCACTAGAAGATGGCACCTGGGAGATAATGACTATTCTACAAACATTTCAGCATCTTAAGACTTGAGGACAACACTATTTTTAAGGGGGAGTGAATTGTAGGGACCTAACCTCCCTAGCCCCTCACATAGATACAATAGTATATTTTTCACGTAATAAGGGATGACATTAGTTAATAAGGTCTATTTAATAAATATGAGCAACTTAATGTAAGAAGACATAATAGAACCTTTCTCTTATTGAAATATATTCATGCAAAATGTTCTTTAGAAGATTGAATTAGTATAAATAAGAATAGCAGGCATGATAAAAAAAAAATATTGCGAATTATTTTAATAGAATGTTTCATTGTTGGATGTTTCCCCCTCGAAGATGCAAGTGAACATTGCTCCCATTTCAATAAAAGGGTCATTTTATTGTGTTATTCTCTACATTTTGTTGTTCTATTGGAAATTTCCATGATATTCATGTTTCTTCCTAATATATTAAAAGTAGGTGCATAAAATTTTTTTGCAACTTGAATCCATGGTGCTTTTTGATCTTCATGCTTCACCCACACCTAAGCATTGTGGCTTTACAAAAACCTATGAATGGGTCAAACATTCGTTTTTTTGGGATGGTATGAAACAATACATTCGCACCTTAGTGGCTAAATATTATACATGTCAATGCAATAAGGGAGAAATAGTCATAGCTCCAAGAAAACTCCAAATTATCCCAATTTCCCATGCTATTTGGAGGGATATTTCTATGGATTTCATTGTTGTACTACCTAAATYGGGTAATATGTCAGTCATCTTGGTGGTTCTAGATCGTCTATTTAAATATGCTCATTTATGTGTTCCTAAAAACATGTTCACCACATCCACAATGRCTCAATTGTTTATGGATAATATACTCAAACTTCATGGAATTCCTCATTCTATTGTCTCTGACCCTGATCCAAMTTTCACCATCAATTTTTGGAAAGCTTTKTTTGAGGCTCCAGGGAACACAATTGCATCTCAACACTTCCTACCATCCATAGAACGRTGGAAAAAATAAAKTTGTCAACAATTCTTTGGAAACACATTTGCGGTGTTTTTCATCCAATAGACAAAATCAGTGGGCTCAGTGGTTACCCCTAGTTGAATGGTGGTACAATACATCTTACCATAGTGCTACTCACATGACTCCTTTTGAAGCAGTCAAAGGGAAAAATAAACCATAGTTTCTCTCATACATGTTAGCTGTCTCTAAGTTTTATAATATTGAAAACAATCCTACAGTATGAGCGACTATTCTCCATACCCTCAAATAAATTTGGCCATGGTTTAGAATTGCATGAATAAACAAGTAGATCAATGTATCTCATAATATCAATTTGTTGAAGGGGTCTAGGTTTTTCTTTTTCTGCAACCTTATAAGAAGACTTCACTCAAAGTTTAACACTGTCAGAAACTTTCTCCCAAATTTTATTCTCCTTATACAATTATCAAGTGAGTGGGGCCGATGTCATACCAGTTAACTCTACCCAGTCATTTTGAGTTCCATCCTATTTTTCATGTCTCATGCTTAAATAAAGTGATTAGCACTAAGTTTCAAACTAAAACCAGTATCCATGAGTTGGATGAAGAAGGTTCCATTTGGTTGCAACCACAAGCAATCTTGGACCAGTGAGACCATCATCTTTGTCAATGTTGGAACATGACTTTTTGGGACCAATTTTGGGAATTGCGCAGCACACATAGAAGAAGGAAAGGTAGTTAGTGCATTTTTGGGACCAATGTGTGAAAATGAAGGAATATTGCTAGAAGTCATTAGGAATTTTGGTCCATTGGAAAATGGATAATCTCTCATGTAATTATATAAATATGTAAGGGTTGGGATAGAGAAATAGCTAAGAAAGAAGTAGTGAAGGTGTGGTAGAGAAATAAATTATAATAAGAATAAAATTAAGAAGTGTATGAACAAGTAAGAAGAGCTAAGTACATGTTGTATGCGTGAATGTAAAAATGAAGAGAGATAGATACAAGGATAGGAGAGTGACAAGGGAATAATGTATGAGCCTAGTGCGCATATTTTGTAAGAGATGATTATGAATAATATAAGAAGTTGATCATTGTGGATGTAGCCCATTTTGGGTGAGCACATTAAATCATGGTGTATATGTGTTATCATGTGTTGTGATGTGTTTATTTTTCTCTTTATTGCATGAACATAATGTATGTTTGTTTAATATGAATATGTTATACATTTTTATGTTTCTGTGCATATGATAAATGGTATAATGAACAAATGATAAGTGTAATGGTTATGATGAATGCCTCCCTTCCCTTGATGACTGTGGAAACTTAGTTCTTGCAGTCCCCATAGATATCTTGGGTGAGACTTCACCTTCTTGTGGGTGATGTCGAAAGGGGCGGTATCTTAGGGTTTTGTTGGTGAATTATGTTGAACCCCGATCCTGCCCACTACACGCCAACTAAGGAAGAGATAAGATAGTCGTTAGAGGTAAAGGAGCATGAATTCGTCAGAGATAAGAAGAAGAACCCATATATTAGTTCATAGCAGTGGTTACACAGGTATGTATTTACAAACTTACATGATATTTTCTTTGTTGATTTCTCGATAGTCTTGTCTGAGTGGTTACAAAAATTAGCTGAAAACAACGAAATATTTCACACTTTTGTTTCAAGAAATTGGACCCCTGAGGTGATTTGGTAAGTTAATACTATATGTAATATGATCTCATGTATAGTTGATTTTTGGTTGGATAGTGTATTAGGGGGTTATATTACTAATTTCTTTATAGATTGTACCCAGTCATTTAGTGTTTTTGAAAGAGATCGTTTTAAGGGTCTGCGTAGAAGATATTTGAAATCACCATATACTTGGATCAATATGTTGTTGTGTGATAAATGGGTTGTGAATATGGAATTTGATTTCCATAGCAGCTAGGTTCCTTTGTGAGGATAGGAGGAATGGGGGATGACCAATGGATTGTCTGTGTATGAAGAAAAGGGATGCAGGAAATAATGAATAATGAATGGATGGATTGAGAATGTTGAGATAAGAAGAATCTATGACTAAAGAATAGGTTGGAGTATTGCGTAGTGGAAAAATATTTTGGTATAGTAGAAAAATAACTATGGTTGATAGAGAAGAGTAGAAAAGTGAGGTTGAAGAAAGAGACATTGATGTAGTACTCCAAAATGAAGGAATATTTTTCATAGATGGAAAGGAAAAATATCTTCAACTCAGTATGACAAAAGGAGATCCATTACATCCCACTCAATAATTACCCTATGTTGAGCCCATAACCTCGTGTGTATCTATGATATCTGAAACTTTGTCATGAACACTTGTAGTTGGTGAAGGAATCAAGAATAGCAGTAAAGGTAGTTAAATTAGTGGAAGTAATGAAACAATACAAAATCAGTGATGGAGAATATTATGTATTACACAATGGAAGGGGTAGATCCCACATTGAGAATTCTTTTCTTTCATGGAGCAGTGACAGAAGATCCAAAACAACACTTGTTTATATCTGAAGCAATATAGACTATGAAGAATTTCGACGATGATGATGTGAAAATCGTGGATTTAGCGATGAAATTCAAAGACCAGACATTACTATGGTATATGAAGTGTCAGTCAACTATGCATGTGGTACAAGCTACAATGTTGGAAGACATCAGACAAGCATTGTTAAAAGAATTCCARAAAYTGAAGTATGAGTCGAAGTGTATTATAGAAATGAAAGAGATTAAGAAATTATAGAATGACTCAGTATGTGATTTTGATTAGAGATTCAATATATTGAAGGATMAATTAACTTTCCACATTCCAGATGAGCATCATAGGGAATGGTTCATTRTGGGATTGTTGCCACATATATGATTCCCTTTGACATAGCATAATATTATGTTGTAGTATTAAGCACTAGAGATCACCATGAAACTCAAAGCATCCCCTGTAGGAAAAAATGGCACAAGGATGGCTCATGGTCAGTCGCAATTAGCATCTTTGACAATTCAGTTGCAAGAAATTTCTAAAGGGAAATAAAATCATGAATAAGTCTAGCGTGTTACATGCATAATAGAAGTTCGTCATAAGAATGTGTGTCCATATTTTAGAGAATATTTGTTTATAGGATCTCTGAATCCCTTGGCACCAGGAGGAGGAGTGTATTATGATATATGCAGAACAATAGGTCATCACATTACTACATGTGCGATGCAAAAGTATCATAGTAATTCCAAGAACTTATTTTGTAACTTTTTTAAGTACATGGGACATGATTAAAAATAATGGTGTGCACTCGATTTAATGAGAGAATGCAATAGATGCATATAGATTTCAAGGGGAAGAAGGAAAAAATGGAGGGGTATCATAATATAATAATATGAGAGGCTACAATGAAGGAGTAAGAGGAGGATTCAGAGATAAGTGAAGAGGAGGATTCAATAGAGGAGGAGGATCGATTATATATTATAACTATAACTAACCTACACATTTGACATGAGATTGCTTGAATTCCTATAGAACGTGAACATGCTCTAGATAGTTGGATCATTTGATGGAAGATTTTTTGCAATTGACTGTGAAGTGGAAAGAAAAGAGGAACTAGAATGTTTAGATGATAGCAACAGAAGAACGTGACAATAAACCAAGAGTAGTTRCAATTAAGCGTAGAGGAGTGTTGGCGGGCGAAACAGTCTGTCCATCAACTGGGAGAGTGGAACCAGTCCGGGGTTGTCTAATAACCCAAGCTGTTTGGAATGGACCACCCTGATGAGTTTAACGGCTCCGTTGGCCRCCCTAAGGTCTTTTAAGAAAACCGAAGAKAAACTAATCTAAACTAACTAATCTAACTAAAACTAATAAAACWAACTAAAACTAACTAAAACAAATGAAACTAACTAAACTAAATAAACAAACTAAAACTAACTAAACTAAYTAAATGAAACAAACTAWCTGAAAGAAACTAAACTAACTAAAACTAACAAATTAACTAAAAACTAACTAATACACTCTAACTATTCTATTATACAATCTGYTGATTACTATTTTAATAACTCAAATCAACTATCTAATTATCATCTTCAATATTACTTATTCACAAATGTACACTATAAACAATCTACAGATTTGATTAAAACCTGCAAAACTCAATTGATTACTGCCCTAACACAGCAAGATATGTTTTTTGATTTTTTATATTTTATGAAAAAGAAATAAAACTACTGAAATTAAAAAATCTAATATAATTTTTGAAATTAAAGGATCTAATATAAATCTAATTAAAACTATTTTTAATTAAACKACAYAATGGAAACAGCAAGGAAAAGACTAATTGACCTGAAAGCGCTCCTAATTTGTCCTATGTGTGATGACTCTGAATCTGGTTGGAGGAAGTAAACTCACACCGAATTGGTTCAATAGCTTCTCGTAAACGATCAGCTGAACTGCTCTTCGAGTTGGTTTATAGGACAAACAAGATATAAAAATATCATAACAACTATAAGATATATAAATCTCTGCAATAAGGGAAACCTGTTATGCAAAAACTCATATTATATAATCCAACTCATGAAGAAGATAAACCTGTCATTCACAAACTGAACTAACAATTGTTATGTATTTTTATACAATTAGAAGAAACCAGATATGGATTATAGTGATTAAAATTATATCATTTGCACATGATCTAGATAGCTAAAGTAGTCATAAATCATAGACAAAGTGATATACAAAACATGAAACAAAATGTTGATATATTGAGAAGCTAAAGCTGTGAAAAAACATCAATTCTGCTTCAGACTGTATTAGAACTCCATATCCTTGTTCTCCCATGAATGAGGATGAACATTCTTACAAAAACTATAAGTTTATATAATTCTCTCCACAGGGTAAAACCTCCCTGTGGATAATTATCAAACAGTTTTACATAATCAAGGAAAAATCCCAAAATCAACTAAACTAAGCAACTGAAATGCAAGTGAAATCTTTGAGATATCCTCCAACTGCTCATAAAATCAATTACAATTTCGAATTTACCTGCAATAGAACACAAATATCAAATTAGAAAGATATTTCAGTGACAAAATAATAAAAAATTGATCCTGCAGACTTAGCTACAGAATCATCTGATTCTGTAGCTAGTCTAGAATAACATATAGAATTAGATAATAATCAAACGAAATCTTTTTTAACAACACTCCAATTTAATTCGTTTTCACCAAACATTAAAATCGAATTACTAATGGCTCAAACAAATCTATCATTCAAATCAAACCAAATCGAAAAGGATGTAATCGGGACATGGTAAGAATGCTCTGTTTTTCAATTGCCATAAAATCAGGTCAAATCATAACAAGACTATTTCATAACAAATGAAATCAATGGTGAACCAAATCGTATAAGATATGATGCAATCATAATCCAAACAATCATAATCGATTAGTTACTGCTGTGCAGTGTGCATAGGATTCATATCGTTTTAATCAAATGCCAATATAGAAAGGTCGTTACGATTATTATCAAAAAAATGAAACATGCATAACAGCATCAAACTTCGTCCTAGATCACAATCGTTAAGAGTTTACACGGTCAACACAGTTTGACAGATACGATCAAAATAATGATCGTAACCATCCTTGACTTGTTATAGTCATAGCATTGATATCATTCAATCAAGTGTAAAGATAGGTAAACTGTTTCGATTGTATTCAGACGAAATCATACTCAAAAAATTTTGTTATTGATCACCACACAGTCAAGAGACAGGAGCGTAATAGAATTCATAATATAAACTGGGTAAATAATCAAAATGAATATGGCTGAGTTTAATTATAGCAACAATTCACCATGCTGGGCATAATCATTTCCGTTCCACAAATCAAATTTACGAAACAAGCCGATAACGTGGTCAAACGATGTGAATCGAACAGCTTGCACTTTGCTTATGCATTAATAGAATAACATTTGAATTCATCAAATCAGACATTGAATGTAACATTATAACAGTTATGCCAACCACATCGCACAAATATAACCAATTCAAATTGAACAATTGACTGCGTTCAAAATTAGAATACCAGAAACAACCTTTGTTTGGAAAATATTAACAACTTTGATATTCAACAGAGTATTCATTTAAAACAAACTAAAACAAATCAAATTTATCCCATGATCATTCGAATCAAAGCCAAATCCAATCAAAGCTTAAACGATAATGAAAATTGATTTATCAAAACCAAATTATATACAAAATTTGCATGCTTATGCGACAGAGCAAACCATGGTGTAAACAAAGTTTATGATCATGTCATATAAATAGGTGAAAGTCATACCAGTGAGGTTGATCTAGCTATGCCAATTTTGAATTGATGAATGCTGATGCCGACTCCACATTTTTAAACAAAATCGAACCAGTTGTTCGTTGCTTCTTATCAGTGGATGGCATCTTTGCCTCTTTATTAGAAATCCTTGCAACTTGATCCTCCAGAGCATGAATTCTGGATTGCAGCATTGGAACATCGAGTTAATAGCTTTTTAACCACATGCCACACTATTCACACGGTGGAGCTACTAGTTGAGATAGAACAGAAGAGGGTTTCGATGAATCACCAGGGGTTTCACAGGGCATTTTGATGACGGGATAATTTGGATCATCTCGTAAACAAGGTGGTAGGTTCTTGACAAAATCATATGCTGGTTTATCACACAGACCTTCGGAATAGGGATACTCGCTTGCTAGAAAATGTTCAATTTTCGAGTCAGAATCTTCACTGAGCACAATAGGGTCAGGGTTGATAGGTGCTTTTGGTTTGTTTCTTGCCATGCGAGAGATTAACCGGGCATTCTTCTTGCCTTTAGAATTGGCATTAGGTTTGGTCTTGGGCTTTTCAGCCACAGGTTTAACATTTTCTACATCCTCGGTGACAGAATTGGGTAGGTCAATAGATCGCTCGGGTAGGGGTTTGGGTAGCAGGGCACTGTAAGGGATAGGGGGTAATAACTTGCTCTCGCTCACCATAGGTTTTTCAACCTGTGGTGGGTTTGACTCATCAAAATTATTTCATTTAAGAAAATCATTCCAACAGTCCCGACGTAATTCCAAATGACAAACCACAAGCATTTTAATTAACCCAAAATGAAATAGGTTGTTATTGGCCTGGTTTCGTTTGTACCTTTTGGACATTTTAAACAGACTACTATGTAAGTAGTAAGGAATATTAATCTCATAGCCTATGAAAACCATAAGTAGTCGAATATGGTACAAGAAAATGAAACCATACCGGCCCTCGCAAGTAATGAATTGCTTGGTTACCATCAGCAAGTCATGCCAACGTTGCTTTAGCATATTTGCAGGTAAACCCTTGTCACAGGAGTTCAATCTTCGTGACTGAAAGAGTAATGTCCACGGGCATCCTCTACTTTACAATTTTTCCACCATCTCTGTCTGACAGCAGGCAGACCGGTAGCTAGACTAAGGAACTGCTCGTTGATTTCCAACTGCACATCCCCAACCTTGGCTCGGCAGCCATTGAAGGTTAATGCAAATTGTTGAGCCACACTAGGGTTATAACCATCAAACTTTCGAATGAACAGTAGCCATCCGAATTCCTCAAGGTCACTGTAAGCACCATCAAAC
>JASDQU010250057.1:0-16250 GCA_032191745.1 Picea mariana | reverse complement strand
CCTAACAAAACTATATAAAAACTACTTAATATGATTTTTATAATGTCAAGCTTTAAATTCCATGTTAGTTTAACATGGGAGCTTCTCCTCTCGGTAAATTATGAACCTCTTCTCTGTATATTTTGACTTATTTGTTGGTTCATTTATCCACTTATTTTCCCTAAAGAATAACTTTGTCATCAAATACTATACCATAGCAACTAGTGGTGGTCGACAAGTTTCAACGATTTTTTATTTTAATTTGAGTAGGATTCCAATGTATCTTAATGGGAGATTCACATTGCTAGGTGATATGATTCTATTCGATTGGATTGTACTCATACAATTCAGCCCACTCGGCCTCCTTGTATGGTGCATTCTTCTATCCACTTGCCCCAAATATAATTGAAAGGCCATTCACTTATTCATAGTGTCCAACATCATCACCGACATTGTACTTTGGGGGCACTTGAAGAGTCATGTGAAACCATTGAAACAATAAGCACAACCATATCCATGGCTTCTCAGGGTAGTTTTTAAATGGGCGATTGGAAATGTTGAAGTAATTTAAGGAAGGTTTACATACTAATTAAAATTATTTTATTTAATAATTGGACATTCATCATATTGATGATGACCTTCTATCATGATTTTTTAATTGGAAATATGCTTATATGTTTTGAAAAGAAAGGGATTAAATCCTCATAGATTCAAGGAAATGAAACATATATAAATTTTTAGAAAGCATAATTGATATAGATATATGAAGAAAAAAACCTAAGAGTAAGTGTTTGTAGTAAAGAATGAAGGATACAAGGAATGTTTACCATAGCCTTTATTTTAAGCATCTATAACATCATGGTATGACATCACGACGACCCCTTTGATGTCATATCCTTATCAGAATCAGATATCTTAGTTTCATGAAGTCACTTCAATCCCCCTAGAGGGGCATCAGGTACAATTGTCATATTTGAGAAGGAAAACCCGATATCAATGGCCTCTATTCCATCCTTCGAGGGAGAACAAGGTTCTCCAATCAAATCTTCTAGGAAGACTATATCAAATTTTGTTTAAGTCAATGGTTGTTGATTTTCCTTAGCAAGAGAAACTTCATCATCTGACATTGGTTGCTTAGGAAAATTCCATTTTTTTTATTTGGATTTGGTCGTTTTTCCCTTGAAGGATGAGCTCATGCATGGGGATAAATATCATGTAGATGTCCTGTAAGTTGATGAATTCAACACTAGAATGTTGTGTTCTCATAATTCAATACCTGAATCCACCTAAAACTTTCATTTGAGGGTCATTTTATCTGGAATACTCTTACTTGGTTCTATTTCAACATATATGTAGGTGTATGTACACAATCTCATTATAAATCTAAAAAATTGCTTTTATGTAACTGCCCAAAGTATTCTCAATATCCTCAAAAATTTATATATAACAAGAATGAAATGGAAAATTTGGGAGGTGTACCCAAAGTGTCATTCTAGTAGTTGACATAGAGTTAGGATCAAAATTTGGAAATCAAGGAGATATAAAAATCCCCACTCTTCCCCAAAACTAGGGACCCTCCTCTAAAACTTGCTTATAAGCAGCGTGATCAAAAATAGGAATTAAAAAAACACCTTTGGAGAATAGAGGAATCTCATAATTCTTTTTCCATGTTGAGTGGATCCATTGGTACAACGCTGATGAAGGAGGCCAATAACCATTAAACCATTAAATCTGCAAATGACAAGTTTTTTGGAGATGAGTGATCTCCAACTATGTGATCTCCATCAATGGCACAACTTTATCTTTTTCCATGATATATGTATAGGCAAAGGAGGGATTGAATCATTTTTTTGTAGTAGAAGACTTTTTTTAACCAACTCCTTAAATGTGTTTGGAAGTTGAAAGTACCTCATGTTATAACATTATTTGGTTACCAGTGACCATGGATTCCTTGTTGCCCAAGATATTAGCCATTGAATATCTTTGATCCACATGAAACATATGTTAAATTGTTTTTTTGCCTCATACCCACATTCTTCCTTTGAGAAATGCACTGGTCCCCATGTGTTTCATTAAAGAAAGGAAGGGTGTCTTCCAAAAATGAACATTAATTATGCACTTCTAAGCGGGGTTTACGAGATCCGTGCAACTGTACAACCCTAATTATTATTGCCAACAAACTTAACCAACTTGTGATAGTATAAATTGGGTTCAAATGTTGGAGAAAGGGAACCAACCATTCTAGTACCCTTATGCTGGAGAATTATCTTGAGAATTTAGCCTTGGATTTTTATGACTAGTTCCTTTTGTAAAAACCCTTGTTTTTGGGATTGAATCTCTTACTTAGACTCTGGGATCTAAATCCTTGTTGTTTTTCCAATGCAGATATGGAAAGAAGTTTGAAGTAGAGTTAAAGTCTATATGTAGTCCAAGTAGGAGGAACCTGAACTCTACTGACAAAGGTGCCAACAACATATCATGTATTATTTCATATCTTTGTAGTTGTTTTTTCACATTAAATTAATATATGAAAATCTCTCTTCTTCCCCCCGAAAACTATGTTGCAATTTACTTGAGTATTGATAGCATGATTTTCGGAGGAATTAACCACCCGATGTTAATTAATATTAGTTAGTTACAAGTTTTCTTGTTTCATCGTCATTGATTTTAGATGATTTTAATGGTTTGAGGAAGGTTGTGTATTTCTATTGTGCATAATTTTAGAGAAGCTTGGAGTATTTAGGACCTTATCCAAACAAATTGCAAGAGAGTCAATCCTCGAAACAAGGGTTTTTGCAGAAGGGATTGGTGATAAAAATCCAAGGATGATGTTTAGGATAATTCTCCAGCATAAGGGTACTAGAATGGCCAATCCCCCTTCTCCAACATTTCAACCCTATTGATACTATCAAAATTTGGTTAAGGTCATTGGTAACAAGAATTAGGGTTTTACAGGTGTACAGAACCCGTAAACCCCACAAAGGATCCCACAATTAATTCACATTTATTGTTTTTTACAATTTTTGGAAGACACCCATGCCTTTCTTAAAGGAAACATGTAGGTACCTACAGACTACCCAAAGGAAGAGAACACATATGAGGATTTTTTTTTTTTTTAGCATATGTTTCATGTGGAACAAAGATAGGAAATGGATATTGTCTTGGCCAACAAGCCATCCATGGTTAGCGGTGACCAAATAAAGCTATAACATGCTAGAACTAACCACCCCTCCATGTAATTGCAACATACAAGTGAGGATTGAATATTTCCTATGTGGTAGAGGGATAAAGGATTTTGGTCCTCAAGCTATTTACTCTCATAGATTAGAATCCCTTGTGGTAGCTCCAATACACAAAATTCATATCAATTTGTCACACAATTAATCAAATGTTTAGCATATTCATTATCAATTTGAAGATAGATGATGAATGCAACATTTCAGGTTTTGTTTTTTATGATTGATGCTACAATATTTAGAAGTTATATAATAAGTGACCACTAAAATGAACGTTGTCTTGAAATATTAAGTGATCATATCTTTCAACATTATTGTCCAGAAACCCTCCCATATCGTTAAGGCATGAAAATAGTCTATCCATGTCAAATTTCAGTGCATACAGAAACAATTTGAAAAAATTTCAACGTTGGCCCCATTCACAAGTCACGGTTGTCAGTGTCTAGTCCTAGTACAAATTATGTTCCTTGTTCCTTGTAAAATTCATTCGAGATTACACACGTCCCCGCATCTAGTACTGCAAGGAAGTATTTTTATGGTGTTGATTAAGAAATCAATGAAAAAGAGGGATTTTTCATCACAAATATGACATGGATACAATGTATATACATTAATGTAGAACCTGAAAGAAAAATGAAGAAAGACTGATGAAAACTTAAAACTTGCATCAACTAATTTGTGTACTTTGAAAGAAAATTAGGGTTTATGGTTTACATGATGAATTGATGATGGAATAAAGTGGGTGTGTGAGCCAAATTTGAGCCCAAAAACCCTCCCATATCGGTAAGGCATGAGAATAGTCTATCCATGACAAATTTCAGTGCATGCAGAAATAGTTTGAAAAAATTTCAACGTTGGCCCCATTCGCAGGTCACTGTTGCCCATGTCTAGTTCTAGTATAATTTATGTTCCTTGTTCCTTTTTCCTTGTTCCTTGTTCCTTGTTCCTTGACCATGGTGTAGTCCCCAAGATTCATTATTTTTGTACAAATCATATTAATGGCATAAAATGTCCCACACAAAGACCAAATATCTGCTACATAAGTCTTTTGTCTTTTTTCAAGGACTATGTAACGAATCTCAATTCTAAGAAGATTCAAATAAGAAATAAGAACCTTATGTTATTTTCTTAACCATGGGTGACATAACACTATCATTCAATAGTCAAATTGTTACATTTCATTGTCATGCATCATGTGTANAATGGATAGTACCATATCATGCATCATGTGTACTGAGGGCTTGAGCCACCACAAAGGAAACATACAAAGAATATGTGTCTTATGAACAAGATATGGTACTATCCATTTTGAGGTTTGGCATAGAGATTGTTCTTATAGAATACACTACATTGCACCATATAATCCCTACACTCCTTTCAAACCATGTAACACCATTCAAATTAGTCACATTCTTGTGACGAATTAGCTATACTATCGACAAACTTTTTTCGTCGATAGTATAGCTAATTCATCGCAAGATTATTTACATTCGTCTCTCTTGCGACGATATCAAATGACGATTGGATTCATTTCATATTTGGTTTATAACCTTGAAATTAAAATTTGATACTTTGCAAGCTAGTTGGACCTTCAGTCAAATACAAATATGAAATTTGGAATCATTAACATATCTACTAGAACATATGAAAAATAGGGTTTATGGCTTACATGATGATATGATGATGGAAGAAAGTGGGTGTGTGAGTCAAATTTGAGTCCAGAAACCCTCCCATATCATTAAGGCATGTGAATAGTCTATCCATGTCAAATTTCAATGCATACAGAAATAGTTTGAAAAAATTTCAACGTTGGCCCCATTCACATGTCATTGTTGCTCGCCTCTAGTATTTATATGGTGTTGATTAAGAAATCAACGAAAAAGAGGGATTTTTCATCACAACTATGACACAGATACATTGTATATACATTAATGTAGAACCTAAAATAAAAATGAAGAAAGACTGACGAAAACTTAAAACTTGCGTCAACCAAATTGTGTACTTTGAAAGAAAATTAGGGTTTATGGTTTACATGATGAATTGATGATGGAAGAAAGTGGGTGCGTGATTCAAATTTGAGTCCAGAAACCCTCCCATATCGTTAAGGCATGTGAATATTCTATCCATGTCAAATTTTAGTGCATACAGAAACAATTTGAAAAAATTTCAACGTTGGCCCCATTCACAGGTCACTGTTGCCGGTGTCTAGTCCTAGTACAATTTCCATTCCTTGTTCCTTGTAAAATTCATTCAACATTACACACGTCCCTTCATCTAGTAATGCAAGGGAGTATTTTTATGGCGTTGATTAAGAAATCGATGAAAAAGAGGGATTTTTCATCACAACTATGACATGGATACATTGTATATACATTAATGTAGAACCTGAAAGAAAAATGAAGAAAGACTGATGAAAACTTAAAGCTTGCGTCAACCAAATTATGTACTTCGAAAGAAAATTAAGGTTTGTGGTTTACATAATGAATTGGTGATGGAATATAGTGGGTGTGTGAGTCAAATTTGAGTCCATAAACCCTCCCATATCGTTAAGTCATGTGAATAGTCTATCCATGAAAAATTTCAGTGCATACAGAAACTGTTTGAAAAACATTCAATGTTGGCCCCATTCACAAGTCACTGTTGTCGGTGTCTAGTCCTAGTTCAATTTCTGTTCCTTTTTCCTTGTTCCTTGTTTCATGTTCCTTGTTCCTTGTTCCTTGTTCCTTGTTCCTTGTTCCTTGTTCCTTGTTCATTGTTCCTCATTCCTTGACCATGGTGTAGTCCCCAAGATTCATTATTTTTGTAAAAAACATACTAATGGCATAAAATGTCCCACACAAAGATGAAATATCTGCTACATAAGTCTTTTGTCTGTTTTCAAGGACTATGTAACAAATCTCAATTCTAAGAAGATTCAAATAGGACCTAAGAACCTTATGTTCTTTCCTTAACCATGGGTAAAATAACACTATAATTCAATAGTCAAATTGTTACATTTCATTGTCATGCATCATATGTACTAAGGGCTTGAGCCACCACAAAGGAAACATACAAAGAATATTTGTCTTATGAACAAGATATGGTACTATCCATTTTGAGGTTTGGCATAGAGATTGTTCTTATAGAATACACTAAATTGCACCATATAATCCCTACACTCCTTTCAAACCATGTAACATCATTCAAATTAGACACATTCTTGTGACGAATTAGCTATATTATCGACAAACTTTTTTCGTCGATAGTATAGCTAATTCGTCGCAAGATTATTTACATTCGTCTCTCTTGCAACGATATCAAATGATGCTTGGATTCATTTCATATTTGGTTTATCAACTTGAAATTAAAATTTTATACTTTGCAAGCTAGCTGGACCTTGATTCAAATACAAATATGAAATTTGGAATCATTAACATATCTACTAGAACATATGAAAAATAGGGTTTATGGTTTACATGGTGATATGATGATGGAATAAAGTGGGTGTGTGAGTGAAATTTGAGTCCAGAAAACCTCCCATATTGTTAAGGCATGTGAATAGTCTATCCATGTCAAATTTCAATGCATATAGAAACAATTTGAAAAAATTTCAATGTTGGCCCCATTCACATGTCACTGTTGACCGCCTCTAGTATTTTTATGGTGTTGATTAAGAAATCAATGAAAAAGAGGGTTTTTTCATCACAACTATGACACAAATACATTGTATATACATTAATGTAGAACCCTAAATAAAAATGAAGAAAGACCGACGGAAACTTAAAGCTTGCATTAACCAAATTGTGTACTTTGAAAGAAACTTAGGGTTTATGGTTTACATGATGAATTGATGATGGAATAAAGTGGGTGTGTGAGTCAAATTTGAGTCCATAAACCCTCCCATATTTTTAAGGCATGTGAATAATCTATCCATGTCAAATTTCAGTGCATACAGAAACAGTTTGAAAAAATTTCAACGTTGGCCCTATTCACAGGTCACTAGTGCCGGTGTCTAGTCCTTGTACAATTTCCGTTCCTTATTCCTTGTAAAATTCATTCGACATTACACATGTCCCTGCATCTAGTACTGCAAGGGAGTATTTGTATGGTGTTGATTAAGCAATCAACAAAAAAAATGGATTTTTCATCACAACTATGACATATATACATTGTATATACATTAATGTAGAACTTGAAATAAAAATGAAGAAAGACTGATGCAAACTTAAAACTTGCGTCAACCAAATTTTGTACTTTGACAGAAAAATAGGGTTTCAACAAAAATCCTATAGAAATGACAAACACGTTCATCGAAACTTCGTTGATGCAATACTATGACACCAATATTGATGAAATCTTATATGATCATGATGGTATAAAAATGAAAGAGCTTCTCTTGGTTTCAAGAAAAAATTATCCTTTGCTGAACAAGGCCAACCACAAGAAGGTGGAAGCTCATATGGCCCCTCCCCTCCCCCTCACATCACTCTCAATTTATCCCCAATACCCAATCTATAAAATAGAAAATAATCGAAAGAAACTTCCTATTAAGATTCATGCATAGAAACTACAAAAACAAAAATTAATGAAGCGTGAAATTATGTGTTTGTAAATGATATAATTTTTAGTCTACCACGTACTTTAGTATATTGACAACTATTTTTAGGTTTCACATAATAATTAAACAACATGTAACATAGGATATAAAAACGTCGCATAAAACTTAAAAACATGTAATTAACCTATGACATTATAAGTAAATTATTTTAAGAGAATAATTCATACAAATTAAAATATTATATAGTCACGTACCTAATCCAACCTCAACATATGTGTAATCATCCTTATTATGTATCTTGATCTTCTTCATTGAACTCGACATCTGTATCATCATCCAATTTAGAAACGGTGTTGAAAGGATTGATGATATCATCATCATCATCAATGTCATTTTCGAGCATATTTTCATCGACATCATCATCAAGAATTGAAATATTGTCTTCTACGCTTGGATCGTGATCTTCTTCGTCTTCTTCATTTGTCAACCCTGAATTATCTTTTGGCTCTGTCTAATCTTTCGAATCATATTCTTGATCTTCAATGTCATCTTCTTCCTGTAAATGAGTATACTTAATTGGCCTTCCTCTTGGATCATATCTAACAAAAAATGACCAATCCCTCTCACCTGGAACATTTGAGTAAAAGACCTATTCACATTGGCTTGGAAAAACATAGCGATCATGTCCTCTTTCAAACACCATTGTTTTAATCATTGGAAATCTGTTGGCATGTTGAATAACAATTCTTAATTCATCACGTTCATGCATTCGTAACCTAGACCATTTGAAATCGAACATAACCAATTTGAAGGAATTAAATTCACACTCAAGTATATTGTTTAAATACCCATAGTATCCATTTTCATATTCTCTGGGATGTCTGTCACTCCTAGAGGAAACATCAGTGACCTGGAATAGTGTACTTATCCCACTATCAAAAGTTTTCTTGGTTTTATCCAATTGTTTGATGCGAAATTTACTACCATTGCACCACATAGCCTTGTGGTGTTTCAACTGCAATATGCCAGATATGTAAAAGATTCATTGTCAATTAATAAATTAACATATATATTTATATAACTTCGAAAGTATTTGGAAAATACAGTACACATGTAGTCACATTAATATAATATAAAATAACTGAATAAAATGGGTGAATTTTCTTACCTGTCCATATTTCAAACCATATGCTAAATCAATTTCCCTTTGCGTAACATTGGCATCTCCGTTACGACGATCTTCTCTAACCAATTCAGACAGTCGTTGCCATGATAACCTACCTCCATTATGTTGTTTACATCTTTCAATCCATACATTCATCCAGTCAAGATTATTTGCAATGTATAAATGCATTACATCCCACTCTTGAGCAACTGAATCAAAAAATCATAATTCACAAATATTAAATATTAGTTAGAACATCCAATATGCAAGTTATAAATATTAATAATTTATGAAATAAATTATATTAATATATTAATGAGTATGATCATATACACAAAAAATGAAACTTTATATGTATTATTAATATAAATCTCCACAATTATTAATATATTACCTCTCATTTTTTTCATTCTACCTTTCCCCAACAGATGCTCCCGATCTTCAAATTTTTTGATGGAGTTCACATCTCAAATGAAATCCGCTACATGCATAGTTGGTGCTGCTAATTTAAAAAGATACTAACTAATATACATCATGGATTGATATACCATATATCCCTCCACCATAGTGTTGGTTTTTATTCATATGAGATATGATCAATATTCAATATTATTACAATGATTTGTGTTCCATATATAAAGTACATAAGGTGACCATCCATGAAAGGATGCGTCCCTTGAATAATCAAATAACTATTTATTATTATCATTTACTTATTAATTATTATCTTTAGAGAATGTCTTCCTGATGTTTTCCAAACATCAACATTCCCTCTCAATGAGGGAGACATTCTACAACATGCCACTCTTTTCTTTGAAGTATACAAACTTCACCCTAGACTCATGACACTTGTCTCTCAGTCTTGGGAGACATCTCTCTCCCACCTGAACCGAGGAGAACATCCTTCTCCAAATTTCCCTCTGAACCAATTAACTCTCTCTAAGATTAGGCTCATTTAGGGTCTGCATGTAATATCATATAACATATTGTGTCTTTATCATTCCTTGTCAAATTTCCATGACTAGGACAAAGACTACACCAAGATCTTTCACCACAGGCACACACCTATGAGTGAATGTCCTCTTGATTCTAACTGACACGTGGAAATCACTTCAAGCACCTCGAGTCTATATTATTCCTTGTCATGATCAAGGAAGGACTACGTTTGGGCCCATTTACCACAAGTGCACCTTTGTGATAAATGTATCCTATCTCCCTTGGTCTGCAGCCCAATCTAGGAGAAGTTCTGCTTGATGATGAAACATCAACACTCCCCCTTAGCTAGGGAGGTATCTTTCCATAGTAGTACACAACTACTATCCAGAGACAAGCAATAGTGGTACAAAAACACCACAGTAGTAAGAGATTTGTCACACATGGCACTCCCATGTCGACTTCTAGAGGCTACTCCTCTAGGAACACTTCTAAAAGATACTCCCTCTAGGTCATTGGGATATAAGCCCAAATGCACTTATCCCTTCTCGAATAAGTGTTCCACTTATCCCTTCTCAGATAAGTGTCATCACAGATCAACTCAACTCAATTCATAGAGAAGTACGATCTGGAGAAAGTTTGTCACAGATGGAACTCCATGTGGACTTCTAGAGGCTACACCCTCTAGAAACACTAGGGTCAACTCCCTTGACATGTACTCATGTGCTCTCCACATGGGACGTTGGGTTATAAGCCCAATCACACTTATCCCTTCTCAGATAAGTGCCCCACTTATCCCTTATCGAATAAGTGTCATCACAGATCAAATCAACTCAGTCAAAAAGGAGTATGATCTGGAGAATGTCTCAGGAATATGCAAACATCAACACTCCCTCTTAGCGAGGGAGGCATTCTCTGCCATGCCAAGTCTGTCATGGAAGTACTTAAACTTCATCCTGGTTTGGTAAGAACATCAGCAACCTGCTCATTTGTAGGAATGTACTACACCAATACTTCTTTCCTCTGCACCATGTCTTGGATGAAATGGTACTTGATCCCAAGGTGGTTCGATTTGTCATGAAACACTGGATTATCAGAGATCTTCACACAACTTTAGTTACCATAATGAATAATGGTGGAATCCAACACATGTTCGAATAAATCTGCTCGGAGCTTGAGAATCCACACTGCTTCACGAACTGTCATAATTAATTCAATGTACTCTTCTTCTGTTGTGCTCAAAGCCATAGAAGTTTGTTTCCTGCTACACCAGGAAACCACGGAAGATTCCAAAGTGAAGCAACACCTGAAAGTGCTCTTTCTGTCCACCGCGCTCCCTACCCAATCAGATTCAATATATTCCTGTCATATCATATCAACACTAGAAATATATCTCAAACCATGTCGAACTGTGCCTCGCAAGTATCTTAACACATGATTCACAACAATCTAGTGTGTCTATCCTGGTTGGCTCACAAAATGGCTAAGTGCACTCACTGCATAGCAAATATCTAGTCTGGTGTTAACCAGATACATCAATGATCCAATTAATTGTCTATACGGGGTCGGATCAATCTCATAGGAATCGAAAGAAGACACACATAGTTTCTTTAGATTTGTCACCATTGTTGTAGCCATGGGTTTACAATTTAGCATCCCAAAATTTTTCAATATCTCAATTGTGTACTTCCCTTAACTTAGGAAAATCTCATCAGTTCTTTGCCACACCTATAGTCCCAAGAGGTAGTGCATCATACCAAGGTCCTTCATCTTAAACTCACAGGCCAACACATACTTGCATTCAATAATAAAGCTCTTTGTACTGGTGAGGAATAAATCATCAACGCAGAGGACCAGAATCAGGGCTTCATCGTTAACAGTCTTGTAGTACAAGTTGAGATCAACAACACTTTTGTTGAAGCCCAAAAATCATCAAGTGTCCATCAATCCTTACATACCAAGCTCGAGGTGGTTGCTTGATTCCATACAAGGCCATCTTCAACCTACACACATGGGACTCCTTCTCATGTATCACGAAACCATCTGGTTGCTCGATGTATACTTCTTCCTTAATCTTTCCATTGGGAAAGGTTGTCTTTACATCCATCTGATGTACTCTCCAACCCATGAATGCTAGAGGGGAAATAATCATCCATATAGAAGTGTATCAAACAATAGGAGAAAATGTCTCCTCATAATCTACTCCCTCCATTTGAGAGAATCCTCTAGTAGCAAATCTCATTTTGTGCCTCTCGATGCTACCGTCAACTATGTGTTTGATCTTGTAGATCCATTTGCAAGTCACTGCAAACTTCCTCTCATGTCTAGGAACAATATCCCACACATCATTATTCATGATGGATTGATACTCCTCCATCATGACATCTCTCCATATTGGATGACTAGTTGCCTCCTCATAACAGGAAGGCTCAAAACGAATGACGTGGCTCATAGTTGTGGCATAACATGAATATCTATAAAGTCTCTTGTTGTCTCGAAAGGTACCATGAGGATATGCATGCATTTTTTCCTCCTGTAGAGTCTGATGAGCCCATGCAAGTATCTTTTGACCTACTGCAATATATCTGGAAATGGTAACTGGAGCTACATGATCAATCTCCATGTGAGACCCTCTAGATCTCTTAAAGGATACCTCTTCCTCTGTCTCTGCTCCCTTTGCATGTAGTACTGCCTCCCTCTCTGGAAGTGCCTCTACATACACTGGAATTTTTTCCATGCTTGCTTTCTCAACATCATGTACTGGGACTGCTACTCTCAAGTTTCAATTTACATATGGATGGGAACCCACACTTTTTTTTTTATATATACATAAGAAAGAAATGTACATAGCTTCTCAAATTCATTTGAATCGCAACACACATAAAATGTTGCAATAGTACTGGCCCATACTTCAAATTTTCATTTCTTTCCATCAAATCGACAATTGAATTTAATAGGTTAACCATGGCACGAAAATATGAACTTTAGCACCTTCCCATATCAGTCGCATATTTCGTTCTTGGAAAATATTGATTGTATAGGGTTCGAGAACTTCAACTTCTCCACCCATATCCCCAAAGAGTGCAAGTGCCTCCTCATTGACTCAAGAATTTTCTCACATAGAAAAAGTATTTCCCAGCCAAACAATCCACTCGTTTTGGCACAAAGGTAGTCCCTCAGTCTTGGACTGAACTCCATCAATGCTGAGAAAAATATTATTAGTGCAACAAGCACCCAATTAGATTTCTTCATTATTAGCAGTAAGACCACACCACCCACCTTTACAAACTTCAACATTGTCTTGGGTGCCATGTCTGCCATCCTCACAAAATAGTACAATATTGTATCCATAATATAATATGCCATTTCCCATTGAGGAAAAACATGCTTCCTTCCTTTCTTTCTAAACAGAATTGATGTCCCAAGTAGGATGATTTGATCTCAAAGATCTCATGCATCTTGTATTCCCTCAGAAGGGTTGATTGATATTCTTCCATGATGACATGTCATTGGACTATTTTTAAGACACGACCAGGTAAACATAGCAGTCGGGAATATGTTGGCTAGAGGCCGAACTGTAGAAGCAACCAACCCATTATGCATTGTATGATCACCCCAAATGGTGTCAGCTTCACGATCTTTCAAAATCCAATAAACAGTTGAAATGGAAGCAAGATATTACGCAAAACATGCACAAATTTTCCCATACTTTTCCCATACAGTTTTATAATTTAATTGCTAATCCTCATTATTGGCATAAATGATCCTGAGCCTATTGCGGCAGGCCACAATAGCAAAGATCACTATGCGTGCCAATCTCTTTACCAACCCTAATCACATGTTACATGCAGTAACCATTGTTGGTTTCTGTTGCTAGTAAAATTTGTCCAGCATCAACTCTGTCGCCTTTACCCGCTTCAGAAGGGTCTGAACGATGCCATTTGAGTTTATGACTTTCATAGTGCTGGAAGTGACAGAGTTCAAAGAGCAAGAAATGTAACTACCCATTATGAACTCTACTTCAGGGGTGAGAGATGAGGCACAGTGCGGTGGCCATTTCGTATCAAGGAAAGAATCAAGATCAGGATCTGAGGGTGTTACCCATGATTTTGGTCAATCTTGATGGTGTATTTATGGTGGTTTACTCAGGCTCCTCATAAGAACTTTCTCCTGAGAAAAGTGACATTCATCTCTTCCCAGAAAACATACTTTTGAAGAGAGTTCACAGGTTGCTAATATCCTAGGGTATGAGAATGACCCATTCTCGCAGGCTTCCTTAAGCTAGGGTGCGAACTTCTCGCACTGTGCTACATAGCTAGGGTGTGAAATTGTTCTAAAGATTGGAAAAAGATGAATTCTCGATGGTTCTAGAAGGGAATCTTCTATAAGAATGGGTTGGCACTTGAATGGTTATCTTTGTACTGGTTTCCCTGATATTATGGGATCATTCTTATCCAAGTAACCATCTCATTCTCTCCTATATATTGATGGAATTCTCATGGAAAAGGTTAAGAAAGATTCATTGGAGAATTGGTGAAAGAATTGTGTGAAGGACCTAGCTTGAACAGGAGCTTGGAGACTCTAGCAAGTCTATCAAGAGAAATTGGATCTTCTTCATACAAGGATCGAGCAAGTGTGTGTGTTGGAGCTAAGAGCCACCAAAAGGAAGCTTACGACATAAAGGCAATCAGGTTGTATCTTCTACTTTCGATTAATATGATACAGTGGCATGTCCTTTTCCCATAAATTCATTCTTACTTTATTGTGTAATTCCTTGATCATACATGTTAACAACAATTCTTGTCTTGGGCACAAGAATATTCAGGTCTGCAAGTTGCACGAGAAGCGCCCAAGCACAACACAGAAAAATCTTGTTTTAGGCTTCCAAGCAAGTAAACGGGTGAAATTATGTTGTCAACGGCCCAGATTCATCCATAAGAGCAGATCGACGGTCGGTGGGAAATCGCAGTTAGCGAAGTTGCATCGGGATTAGCACGATGGGTAGCGTCTATATTGCATGCAAGAAAATATATCAGTCATCCATCCAAAGGACGTGTGGTGCGAGATCTAGTCACGTTGGCATTTTGGCATTCGGGAGTTCGAAGGGTGAGGGTTTCATGTCATTCTACATCTCGAAACCCTGAACCCCAAAACATTGATAAGCGCCTTTGAAGCTAAGCCTATGGTCCTAGCACCCGATCATGTCAAGTGAGCCTAGTAATGGAGGCATCCCTCTTCTAACATCAAATACCATCTCAACCATTCTGCTGGAAGACACACGACGTACATCCGTGCTTCCGCGGTTTGGTCAATCAAGATTTTGAGGAAAATTGCATCGTGAACCTCCCGTACCAAAAATCCCAAAAGGATCAGGACCGTCCATCTGAAGGACACACGACGCAATAGATGAGCCATGAGTGGGGTCCTTCAGGATTTTCATGATGAAAGCGTTGAGGTCATCTCAGCCATTCATCCATCAGCAAGGCTCAGGCACATTTAATTTAAAGAGGGCGCAGATCTGGACGCTCGTGATCCAGGCACTCAAATTCACGAACGAAGTCCAATTCTGCACCCCCTCCATCATTCTGGCTTTAACGAGAAAGGGGGGGTTCAGAATCGGAGATAATGTATGTGCACATCTAGATGGCCCAAGTCTCAGCACTTAGATCTATGGTCTGTATTGAATTCTAGACCCCCCATCGGTTCTGCCTTTAATGGAGGGGGGGGTCCGGAATGGAATTTCACTATAGCGGGCCCCCTATCAATACGTGGCATGAATATACTGGTCCCAAGTCCTCACCGCCTACCATGTGTCCCTTTCGTCCAGTCACCTCCGCCTCAACACCTCCCTCCATTCGTTGTCTCTTGTCCCCGTATCACTTCCATGAAAGAACCCCTTTTCCCCTCGCCTCACCTTCACCATACTGGCACCTACAACATCCTCGTCAAGCATGCCACATATTCCACCTCTCATCCTGTGAACCGTTTGGATGGTCTAGGTGGCCCCTCGAGAAGACCTCCACGTCCCCAAAAGGCAGAGTTGACCAGAACCGTTCCTGATCTCAAGAGGGCAGTTATTGCAGTTGTTGGAGGTGGTTAGACATTGTCTCTGTCATAAATGGAAAGTCCAGCAAAGGACAAAAGTTGGTCGATTCGTCTGCAGCAGGACAGTCTGAAATCTGATAGCGTCTGTCATAGGTGCATGATCGGCCAGAGTCTGCATGCGCAGACTGTCAGAAGACATGCAGACGCAATGTTTTTAATGCAACGTATTTTTTTTGCTGTTGTTGTTGTTTTGAGTATATGAAGGCGTTTTCACCATTTTGGGTAATCGTCGATGGTAGAGCGAAGCTCCCGATTGTAAAACTTTACAATCGGGAGCTTCGCTCTACCATCGACG
>JASDQU010250055.1:1245-16415 GCA_032191745.1 Picea mariana | reverse complement strand
TAACCTACAGTTCGAGCCACGGTGGGAGTGCTAATAGGCTGTGGCAGGGCTGCTGGCCATTGAGGCGAGATGAGACGCTAGTCTATCTCTGGTTCTTGTGTGGCCCCTTTCGCAGCTCGGGGGGCTAAGGGGGAAGCAGAGTACCCCTAGCGTTTGGCTGGGAGGTACTGGTGAGCTTTCTACGGTCAGCAAGCGAGATGCGGCATGGAGCGCGGGACGTCTTCCGACGTGGCGTAAGGCAAAGGTACGATTTTAATTGGTAAAGTAGAAAGCGTTTTATATTCGGCAAATTATTGTTATTGATGATAATATGATGAGATTGGTTGACATTATAGTTTGCAATTTCGTTCTGCAATGGTATTGTAGAGTTTGTTTATATTTTGATCATGTGTCCCTTTAGTTATGATGACATGTGTTTTTGCATTGATATGAATTAGGTGATGTTGTTAAATTATTATTTGTTAAAAAAAAAAAAAAAAAAAAAAAATTCCTATTGTACTTCGCTATTCATAGACATATCGAAGGGTTCGTTACATCAATAGCATGGAAAATACTAAAAAAATGGTAGAACAAGCTTGCATAAGGTTATGGAGAGTAGAAGATGGTCTATTAGAAAAATTCATAATGGAATGGAGGGCATACTTAGAAAAAGAAGGATCAGATCACATGATGATAGAATATTTTGAAACCAGAAGAAACCTAAGTAGGAAAGCCATTGATGCAATGAAGGAAATTCACCAGGAAATACTAGAGAAAAGAATAGTGAAACAAAATCAATTGATCCTGTTAATCAGACACTTCATACAACAAATAGAGGAATCCTTAAAGACAAAATTAGTGACCCTTATTTTTTATAATGAAATCGATCTTGAGAACATGAAAGTGAGCATAATGAAGACTATACTAGAATATTTCAGGGTGTGGAGGGACTTCAAGGATCAAATGCAAACTCCCAAAATCAATTGATTATTGTAACCTCTCTGTATTTTGATTAATTTTGTAATCATTGTAAAACCCCAATCGGGAAGGAGAATTGAAACATTATAATTTTCCTCTGACAGAGTGACAGTTACAGGATATGAAAAGACCTCACTCATATTTTTTAAAAGGGATGGATGTAAAAAGAAAAGGACTTTTGTGATTTATGTTAGACAGGTTGTACTATTACTCCTAATGTAATGAACATAAAGAGGCATTTCCAGAAACTGTGACTGTGGTGAATGTATCTTAGAATTTTCTTAATGCATTTGTCCTAATTTGAGTATCGCATGTTCAATTGTATGGATTATTTCTGCAATTTTCATGTATGCTCATATTTTCATAGTTTCCTTTATTGAATGTAGATATAACATTATTGGAGGAAAATAGCAACTAATTGCTAGTGTTTCTTAATAATAATATTGTGCATATATCTCATTTGAATGTATGAACTACTTCTAATTCAAAAGGAAATTTGTCTTAACTATATTCAATATTCTTTAGTTATCTCCTGATCAAGATGGGATTAGTTTGGTTTTGGATTGCATCTTAGAATATCTATAAATAACATATTATAGTTTAATTCCAAATTTTAATTCATCTGGGAACCTATGTTTCTCAGGTTCATATTTAGATATTAGATTTAGTTTTGCAACTAGGCAAATATACTGGTCGGAAACACTACTCCAAAAAATAGTGAGTCTAATTAGGACTTTCCATCAGGCGTTATTCCTTACCTAATTGACAAGGCCTTTTGGACCCGTCAACACCTTATTTCCAACACTGAGATCACTTGGCGTTGTGTTGGGATAAAGAGAAAGGTGTCTATATGGTTGAACAAGTTTTGGGGAAGTGGCTAGATGATGTGTCTAGGAATCAGATAGACCTTGCAACTGATCATGGTGGAATACATGATACAAGAATATGGTATAATTAAATCAATGCAAGGGTGCATTGAGTAGGTGTACATGAGTAGTTATGAAAGTGTGTAAGTGGTCAATATACACACATGCATGCTAGTATATATGCTTGAACGCAGTGTTTGAATGCATGCATGTGTTATATTTCATAGAAATTAATATGTGAAAAATGAAAATGATCGAATTACTACTAACTCATGATTTTGAGATAATTTTAGGAATTTGTGGATGAAATAAAAGAATTGCATGCTAGAGTAGTCATATTTGGATGGAATACATGAAATTTATGGAAACTGATGATGGTTAAAATAATGAAACATCCTAAAGAGAGCCATTGTAATCCTATGGTTTCAACAAGTTATTGATTAAATATTGGCAATGGATGTCTGGCAGTAAGTTGGTACTCTCCATGCATGTGAAAACCTTGGAAAGATGGATAACCAAAGGGACGATTTAGTAGAGAAGGGGATTCCTAAGCCATGAAGGGTGAGTGCAACAAGGAAGAGGAAACTTAAATGAATTTGTTGAGTAAAAATACATGTGGCATGATGGCTGAAATCAAGAACAATGTGTCACAAAGAATATTGAGCTAAATTCTTGCATGTGGAAACTTTGTGAAGAAGAGAAATAGTCATACAAATAAGTATTAATTTAAGATTGCATATTATTTTTATACATTCTTATATTGAGTTGAAAAATCCTATGAATGAAATAATTGTTACATGGAAATGGCTATAACATGTATGTTTTCTTGATGGTTGTTATAGAAATAGTTGTAGAATGAAGACATGAATTGAATACTTGGAAAGAAGAACACCAAGTTTGTTTTTATTCCAAGGAGGGAAAAAATAATGTGATACCCACATGAGAACATCGCATGTGGAAACAAAAGACTTCGGCTACAACCAATATGTATACTATATAGGAAGATCATGATGCTCGGGTTAAACATCCAATGGATGTGATATATATCTAAAGTTGCTTGGGAATTGGAGGGTACAATGAAGAAGGAAAACTCACATTGGTTTTAATATTTTGATGTAAAAAAAAATTCTTGTAAAATTTTTTTTATATAGGTATGGTGATGTGCACCATGACAATGGAAAATCTAGGTGGAGGTGAAAGTAATACCCCCATTTGGGTCCTCAAAATATAAAAGTAAATGTGTACATGATAAAAGGTTGAGAGACAAACAATGTAATACGTAAATGCACATTGAATAATAATAAAATACATCATAGACTATAAACATAGAAGGATGAAATACACGGGGGACTATGATTCCATGAGACAGGAAAGAAGGGGGCTTAGGGGCTCAAAGGGGGCAAAAGAAAAATAATAATATTTTATTCCTAAGTCTAATTTGTATACCTTATGTTATCCTAAGTCATTTCTTTGTGTGTTCCTAATTATTTGGAGCTCTCAGAGCTTGTGTGTGGGAAGAATAATTGCATGTATACTATTATGAAATTGTGTGATGTGATTTCCATGAACCCGGGAAGGAAACTATTTCCATGTGCTACAGAAATAGATGACATTGAGTCATGTAATTACAACTGAGAATCCTTGAAGTTACCAGTAGTGATATTTCATGGCCATACTATACTAGATCCCTTTAAATAAGTACAATATCCTAAGGGCCTACATGACATAGAAGGGGATTCCATTCCTCAGGTTGTATAGGTTATAGGAGAAAGAGATATGGTGCATCAAGATTGTTGTAAGAGTCAAGAGATTGTAAATTATGGGAAATGGGTTGAGTGAGAGGATTATAGCTAGTTGTAGGTGTTTCATCATTGTCGATTCATAGCCTCGGCTTGGGGGTGGCCTTGTTGCAGAACACTGATAGGAAACAATGAGCATATGGTTGGGTGGAACGGTCTTCATTTGCATCTAGTTGGTGAATTATTCCAAGGAGATAAGTGTATATGATTTATGTATGTAAATGTTGAATTAATGATGTTAATGTTGTAATTGGAATGAGCCTATTATATTTTATATATCAGCCTACATTTTATGTTTGTATGAATTAATCAGTTCATTACATAGCAATGAGGAAATTATGTCACTAGATTTATGTAATGTAAATCGATTCCTAGCTAGAAGGATGGGCATAAAACAGAAGTTATCAAAGCATAAATTTTAATATGGTTCGAAGGAAATTTTTAATTACTCCACTACCCAAATAGTGCATAGGGATAGTTGGGTATGTTACAACATCTAAGGGAAAAGGTTAAAAATACCCAAATCATGTTTCAAAAAGGGACTTATTGGTATAATTATGGACTAATATATTATAAGAGTTCTAAATGTAAATCAAATTTTCATCCTAGGTCCTTGGATGATTCTAATTATAACCCCTCAAACATTCAACCAATTTCATGTTCACTATTTACATCTAACCATCTATATATGGATGGAAAGCTGTGGATTTTTCAACTTGGTGTCCATCTTCTCCCAAAGTGTATTCTAAAAGGCACTAAGAAATATAGTATATTTATATGATATGACGCTTCTTGGTATACCAAAATGCATCTACACATTTTAAAAGAACATGTTTTCTACCTATCATCCCTTGATTTGTTTTTACAAGGCATGAGAATGCACATCTTGCTAAATCTATCAACTACCACAAATAAATAGTCATGTCCCTTATTCTCGGAAAACCACCCAGCACATGCTTTCCCAGGGTTTAGTAGGTACAAGTAGGGTATGATATAAGCCTTATTTTATTACTAGGATTGATGGTACAATAAATCATGCATCCTCTAATAAAACAAGCTATGTCTTCTTTCATTCTAGGCTAGTACTCGTGCCTCTTTAAGTTGGTGATTTTCCTTCTAACACCAAAATTCCATGCAACTTTCGAGGTGTGATCCTCTTGGATAAGCTACAATATTTCATGTTTAGCAATCCAAAGCTTATATATATTGTAGAGAAAACCATATTGGAGATGATATTTACTCTTACTATCACCTTATTCTACACAAACTTGTATGTGTAGCCATTGAAACACCTCTTTAAAACCATCATCTTCTATGTATGCCTCTTTGTATGCATCATGGGTGAAAGGATCCATGCATGAAAGAATAACACAAAGTTGTGATATTGTATGTGGGTGGCCTTGAGAACATGTCTACAAACTTATTAGTGCTACCCTTCTTGTACTTGATGATAAGATGAAATTGTTATAAAAAACCCATCCACTTGTAGTATCTATTTTGTTGAAGCTTACTCTAGACCTACAACTATTTCAATGTTTAGTGATTAGTGTGGATAATGGTATCATTTAACATCAGATAGTGCTTCCATTTCTTAACATATTGAACCATAGCAAAGAGTTCCTTTTCATATTTAGGGAAGTCCAGGTCCACCTTGGAACATTTCAAATGATAGCATATTGGATTACATTGTTCCACCAATATCAATCCCATAGCATATGCACTTAAATCCATATCCACTTTAAAATGATTTTGCAAATTAGTCAATGAAAGTATTAGTGCTTGACTAATCTTTATTTTTAGCAAATCAAAAGATTTATGTGTATTCATTCCCCACTTGAAAATCTTTCCACTAGTTTTTATGGCATGGAGTGGTGTATCCATATCTAAAAAGGATGCTATAAACTTTCGTAGGTATTTTTTTCCCCAAAATTAATGTTAGATAGCCACTTGATGAATGCCTCCATGTTTGTGGGACATATCTTGAGTTTCTCTCCTCCAATCACATACCTGAAATACACCAATTATTATTGAGAAAAATAACATTTATAAAGGTTTGTTGGTAGTTGAAGTCTTTCCATGGCCTCTAAGCCTTGCACGAGACATGAGATATGCTCTTCCTAGGTAATAAATTTTTTTATTTCACACAGGACTCATCAACTATCCTAGATTTAAATAACATAACTTGCCTCTTTAAATGACTATGTAGATCACCCAAATACTGGATGAGTACATCCAGGTTATTGGGAGACATATTCAACATAATTCCCACTTTTCTGAACTCAATGGTGTACTCTTGCACACATTTCCCTAGATTCTTCTAGAAGTAATTCCAACATATCCACTAGTCTTGTTCATACCCTATAGGGTTTAACTGGTACTGAAAGAGGGTTTTAAACACCTCCCACTTAGTTATTGGGGTATCACCCTACAATCTAAAATTATTTATGCAAATTTCCCACCAAGTTTGGGTATGGCCTCTAAATATAGTTAGGAAAATGAAACATTTTTATCTTCTACTATGTTATGGAAATTGAAATAAACTTCTAATTATTGCAACCATTGACTCAACTTAAAAAAATCAATCTCACCTTAGTGGCACTAGAACTTGGTCTCTCTTTCTCTCGCATTTTTTTCAACTCCTTTTCTAGGTCTTTGTTACCTATAGATTTATCATTTGATCCAACTTATAAGTTAGAGCCACCAAACTCCCTAAAAGGTATAAACTTGTTCTTTATATCTTCCACGAGGATGGCCATGTTGTGAGAGATGTCAGTGACTTGTGCTTCTAGATTTGCAAATATCTCTTCCAACTCATCTTGTTTATTTTTATAGTACTCATCCACCATGGGTAGGGTTTTTAGACTTTACTTTTGTTACATCATCAACCTCGTAATATCATCAACAATTATAGTTGCAAGAAAATGTTGAGGATCATTTAGATCCTTGATTACAACTTGGTGAGGTGAAAACTCTACGGTTTTACCTTCACCTAAATGAGTGATTTCATATACTGATAGAAGGTTACAGGAAAGACTTGGAAAACATAATGCATCATTGAAATGACCATTATCTACCCAAATTGTTCCATATCATAAAACACTAAGATATTTATCATCACCAAAAAAATAGTTTCTTTGTGTTACATTCATTTAGAGTATAAAATATGTCTTTATCCTTATCCATTTGATAAGATACTCCAAAATCAATAAGTCACTCATTAGAGGAAGAAGTAGAAGTTGCATTGAAGGAGAAACCAGAAGCAAAAAGTGCATGTCGATGAGAAGAAGAAGAATAAGAATCAATACTAATGTTGTGTTTCTTCATCGTTGCTTTTAAATCTGCCATATTTTTGAAAAATTTGGACTCATCATGACCATCTTTCCCACAAAAGTTGCAATGTATGTCAGTCTTCTTATTTTTAAATTTTTCTCCTTTGTCACGATTAGGAGTTGAGGTTGTTTGGGTGGGTTTGGGACTCTTTTTTTTCTTGTTGTTTTGATGAGGATGTTGCTTCTTGGGTTTCTCAGGTTTATCTTTCATCTAGGCGACTAATGCTTTTTTGGAGACACCTGTAGTGTTGATCACTCCTAGTAGAATAATATTTGTTTACATAGATTGGAAAGAATAATATAGATGCAATGCTCTTCCTCCATCTTTATGTTACACTCTTCACATAAACTTATAAGTGTTTTAAACTTAGATAGATAGTCTTCAATGCAAAAAAAATCATCTGGACTTAAAGTTAGTATCTAATTTGCTAATTGATGTGCTCAAATAATATTGTGTTTACCAAACACAGATTCAACTTTTCCCAAGCTTCATCAGAGTCATGAATTTTTTGAAGGTGGAATCTTAAATCATAATAGATGGAAGTTCTGATCAGTCCACATCATTTTTCATTCCTATTATCCCATTTGACTTTATTTTCATCATCAGTGGGTTCTTTTTCCTTTCCCAAGGTAATATGGTGCAAGCCTTTACTTCTCAATAAATCCTCCATATGGTATTCCCATTGGAAGTAGTTCATGCTAGTAATAAAAATATCACTGGAAGAAGCCATATTAAATATGTGGATAATATGGATTTAAAATTGAAACTAATGATCTGGATGGAAAGATCTCGAAAAATTAGGCGGTTTAAAAAAAGGCACTGAAAACGGACTTCGGATGTGAAAGTTATGCCATTTTAAAAAAAGGCATAAATGGTAAACAAATAGCCATGTGGAAAGTAGAAGTTGGTCCACGCGGTGATACCCCTCCAAATAACCTCACTTTTACAAGTAAGTTGCTTTATGATGTGACCCACTTTTATAAAAAGAATCGGGGATCACTTTTACAATTAAGTTATTTTATAAAAGAAAGTTGCATGCAAAATAAATAACTTTAAAATAAAATATTAAATCTACTTACAGTGATTCACTTTTATACTTGAAGTGAAATACAATTTACAATGGATGCATAAACTTAAAAAAAAAAATGTAAAAAAAGAGAGACTTGAACTAAAGACCTCTTACTTAATAAAGTAACTTTTAACCAAACGAGATAGAAAAACATATTGTATTTTTTGAAAGGAGGATTGTTGTTTTTGTTGCTTATGATGATGATCAGTATGGCCTTGGACAACATGCTCATAAAAAACTCTTTTCAAACAAGAAAAAATGTTCACTTCTCGATGACAACAAGGGTTAGATCTTGGTTATATTACCAAGAAAATGCACATTTTCCTATCTCTTTCTGATTTTTTGAGATCACACGAGATGCAGGGAAAAGAGAATATGCATATATAAAAGAGTAGCAACCTGAAAACAAACAATATAAAACCAAAATAATACTTTGCAAAAATTTAAAAAGGGCATATTCAAGATTTATACCTTTGGAACTTACTGAAAGCATTCATGAATGAAATGAGTGCTCTGAGTGTAAAGGAATGATCCTATCAGCCCATAAATGTATGGAAATGGTAGAAACTAGAGATGAGTCAGCTCATCTTCACGATCTCAATCTACAACGGTAACAGGTCTTCAAACATGCTTTGATACCATGTTCAACAAAACAAGTATTCCAATAGAGGACGAACACCTTCGGTAACCACTCACACAACCAGATCAAATATCAAAACATCGATATTTTGACATGGTAAAACCCCTATGGAGAAACATCCATTTCTCAAGCCAATGCGGCCACTTGGAAAAATTTATTAATGCAAAAGAAAAATGTTACAAAGATATTTTACAAGAGATTTTCTCACAATTGATCATCAGGAAATGACCCTCCATTCTCTTTAAATAGAGATCATGGACCAATCAGGTGTTAATCCATCAATCAATCCATTCACTAAGATCAGGGAGAATATGAACCATTGGATCACTCCATGTCGAGAACATATCATGACTGTCAAATTTCCTAACTACAAATGCATACTAATGCATACTAAAGAAACACATTAAGAAACACACTTTTACCTAATGACGCATTATACCAAGTAGATATTAACTAACTCCTAACTGTCTAAACATCCTAACAAGTCATGGTTTAATGGAGTCATAAGGAATTGGATAAATGAGAGAATTAGTATGTCACAAACAACTAGTTTGAAGTAGGTCATATGGTAAAAAAGGATTTTTTACCATATTCCACCAACGAATAGATGAAGAAAACATTTGATCAATTCATATTTAAGGTATGCACTTAAGGTAAAAAAAATGGCTTAATTTGATGTCGTTGAACCTTAAGTATTTGCAGGAAATGTGTTGGACAAAACTAGTCATGGAGGGATAATACTACCACTCATCAATCAAATTATAAAGGTGATGTTTTATGGCTGAAATATGCATCCAAATATAAAATTTAACTGATAGAACAAGTGCAGAAACAGAATATCAAATAAGGAGAAAGGGAGAGCCTCTTCGATGAATAAATTCATTACTAAGACTTTATAAAAGAAATAAAACAAGAATAATATACAATGACATGAACATGAAAATTGAATAGCATAAATAAACCATACAACAAAGTGGACCAATACATCAATCTTCCATTAATATTAAAGAATGGTAGTACAAAGGATCTCCATTAAGATTCAATTTCTAATATTAATACTTCATCAATCCTTTAACTCCAGAATCTCCAATTTCGAAAATCCCTAATGAAATGGAGAGAAACTCCTCTTTAAATAGAGTGAGTTAAATATATCGTACACTAAAATACATTATTTTTCTAACTAACTCCATGAAAAGTCAACAAATTATAAAATATTGGAATAGTTAGGTACATGCTTGATGATATCAATACATGTGGATGCTAGTCTCTTCAAGGGAGGTCACCTTCATTCAAAAATAGGAAATAATATAAAACAGAAACCTCTAAGTTAGGATACACCATCCATAAATAGATATTATACCAAGTTAAGTGTTAAATGGCTCCACATAGAATTATCCCTTCAAGAATGATGCATGAAAAAATATAATAAACTACTCTTCAATGCTCCATAACCAACCTCCAAAATATATAAAGTGGTCCAAAAAATGCATGCAACCAATTGACATGTGAAAATACCAAGACAACCAACTCAATGGATGGATGTCTAAGATGAAGTGGTCAAACCCAAAATATTAAGTGGACCATCTCCATAGGAAAAATACAATGAGATAGGGGAAAATTAGGGGTTTTACCATTTATTCATATTGGATCATTATATTATTTTTCATCTATCTTGATTCTTTCATAGTAGAAAAAAATTGAGGCATAAACTTGCAAGGTCATTTTAACGATAGGTATCAGTTTGGAAAATTAGGGTTTAAAACCTTCCAAATCCATTTGAGGAATCAAATGGAATTTTTTGGGTCAAAAATTTCCCAATGATAGCTCAGACTTCGTGACACTATTATACACATTGATACCTTTCCAACGGTGAAAAATTGAATTAATCAAAGCTCGTATGCAAAATTTATGCCTCTTGTAAGTTGACCTACCATGTTGACCACCATGGTATGAGATCATTCCATATCATCCCCCATTACTCACTCATATGGGGCTAGCCATGTATGGAATTTCAAGAATATTATAGAAGGTCCAAAACCTTATCATAATTGAGGGTTGAGGAAATCAAAACCCTACCCTTAGATGGCTATTGGGATATGTTAAATAATGGGCCACTAAGAGGAGAGGGGGGTCTGTTTTTTGCATTGTTTCTTGTTCCGTAGCTAAGAATAATAGTTGAGAGTGGTAAGTACCAATCAAAACAAGAAATTTATTAGTTCCAGTAAAAAATATGTTTTACTTTTCTTAAAAGAAAATAAAATTGAGGATGATTTGATAAGAGTAAAGGCATCCCTAGATGTGTGTACTAAATAGCAGAACAGGGATAATTTTAAGGATCGAAATTTATCTTAGAATGTAGAAACCTTGGAGAATTTTACTAGTCCTTAATGTGAAAACTATAAAATTATTGGTGATATTTTTGTAGAAATATTCAAATTTTTAAGTATTTTATATAGTTTCTGTAAAATTTGGGCTATTTTTAAGGTAAAAAACAATTCTATAGAAATTGGGTGAATCACTTTTAGAAAAAATGGAAATTGGTGAATCATTTTTTTGGAAAAGCATGGAAAATTAGCTCATGGGAGAAATTTAGCCCCCAAAATTTTCCTTAGACCAGAAACAACAATTGGAGGCATTTCTATAGGAATACAAAGGATATTTCCAAAATCTTAAAGAGATACCACCCTAGAGGGAAGTGGAGCACAAAATACAATTATTTCTAGACTCCAGACTGTCAAATATTGGGTTGTATAGACAACCTATTTTGGAAACAAATGAAGTGAAGAAGTTGTTGATTATTTAGGTTGGTTGTCATTGATGTCAACCCTTGAAGAAAGTTTGATAGTGAATTCTGGTAGAACAAAGGATTTGGTAATGGACCCAAGTTTTTTTTATGTATAATGGTATGAGTTTTGATATATTTGCAGGTAAGACTATTCTGTATGGATAGTACATGTCATGTCATGTCCGTCGGTATGTGGAACGTCACATAACTCCTCACGGTTTGAGAGTTATGGCCTTACAAAGTTGAAGGACCCTGATTTGATTGGCTTGAAATGACAAAAGGTTAAAGAAGTCAAAGTTCTTGCAAAGAAGAAATTATTTAAATAATAAAGTGAAGTGACAAAGTCAAAGAGGATTATTTAAATAATAAAGTGAAGTAACAAAGTCAAAGAGGATTATTTAAATAATAAAGTGAAGTGACAAAATCAAAGAGAATTTTTTAAATAATAAAGTGAAGTGACAAAGTCAAGGAGGATTATTTAAATAATAAAGTAAATAAAGAACTTTCTAATTATGGAAAGTGGTTATTAGAAGGTTAATGCTAAAATGAGGAAAATGGTTTAAGTGGTCAAGTGGATATTGGATACATGGAAAAGTGGAAATTTGGGCAAAGTTGGACATAGGTGACTATGTGGACAAAGTGGCCTAGAAGATGCTTCTAAGGAAGCTACTTGGAGAGTATAAATACGAGGCAAGACTCTCTCATTTGAAACAAGCTTGAGAATATTGAATATCTACAAGTGACTGAGGTAACCAAAGGATATCTAAGCCAAATTTCATAGGGAAGGTCAAGTAAATAAGGTCGAAATTCAAGGGAGGATGAATTCTTTTGAAGATGTTTTCTAAGGTATGTTATTTACAGGTCATCTCACCATTTTTGCAATAAAAAAATTTCTAGAATGATTCAGACCTTGAAATTGGGAGGACATTGAGAAAACATATCCGAGTAGTTGTGGTACGAATTTTAGCTTGTGGATCGTTGTATTTTTGGAGTTACACTCCATGGAAAATAGGGCTTGTGGCTAGTCCTGCAACTAGTCTAAAACAGGTGTTTCGGGTAAAAATGTCATAACGTCTTCATAACAGATCTAGCTTCAGTAAGACCAAATGTGTTGGTTAGAATAAAGTCTTTAGTATTCTTTGTAAAAAATTTAGATCCATACAACAAGTATTCTGTGCGGGGAACACTCTACAACTTATTTCTCTAGAATAAGCTAAAATTCAATAAGGTATGCCATTTTTTCTATAACTCCTTTTATGAGAGGTTCCCAGTAGTGAAACCTAGAGGAATTGCATAAAAAACACTGAATAACATTGTGTAATATTTTCAGATATTTATTCATTACAGGTACATAGTTATAATTATTTCAATTTAGGGTTCTTGACTAATCCAAAACTAGTCATGTGACGCTAAAGTAAAGTTTGATAAAAATGCTAGTCTCTTGTTGCTAAAGTTAATAAAGGTTTTTAGGTTGAGGTACAGGTTGGTGTATGGTTGATGCACTTGTTTATAGTATAGTTTGTTTGGTACAGGTTGGTGCATGGTTGACACACTTATTTATAGTACAGGTTGAGGTAAAGGTTGATGCATGGTTGATACATGGTTCAGGTTTATTGGTAGAGGTTTACAAGAATATATATCACAGTGATAGTGTGACAGTGGTTCCATCATTCTACTTCTATGTCAAGGAGGTTGGACGGGGAAAGGACAGGTGGTTGTAGCCACCTTTCGGTTGTAGTTGGAGAACATAGGGGGTCATAGCCTCCTTCTGGTTGTAGCCAGAGAATTGGGGAGTTAGAGATTCCCTCATGTTGTAGCTTGAGAAACTAGGGGGTTGGATCCTCCTTCTAGTTGTAGATGGAAAACAAAGGAAGTTAGTGCTTCCAATGAATGTAATTCTTAAATACATGTATGAAAAAGGATTTTGTGGTTTTCTCCCACTTTGGGTTTCCACGTAAAACATTGGTGTACTATGTATGTGTGTGATTGCTTATTTGTTCATTTTTTATTTACTCTATAACTATTTGATGATAATTCTACATTGATATAACACTTGCATTTTATGGTGAAAAGGGATTAAATATCTCTATTACTGATTCAACCCCCTCTCAGTAATCCAACAATTGGTATCAGAGCCGGTTCCTTGAGGAAACAATTTAACCAGTGGAAGGAGATCATGGATTATTTTGAGAATGGAGTACCAATATTTAAGGGTTAGAATGGTTTTACATATGATATGTGGAGTAGAAGGAAGGAAGTATTTTTCGGGACATTATATTTGGCTATTAGTTGTTACAGGATATGATAGTTCAAAAAGGGCAAAGACCGCAACCAAGAAGGAATTGAAGAAGAAAAACAAAATAGCAATGGATTTCATCTGGGAAGGATTATCTAATCCGGTAAGAAAAAAGGTTGGTAAATGTTCATCAACCAAAGAACGTTTGGATAAGTTACACGACATATATTCTTCACCCATCGCAGATTCAGAAAATTCCAAAGAAGACGCAGATACATAACAAGAAGAAAGTTATTCATCATGTTAGACAGATTCAAAAGAGGAAGAGTATGAAGAAGAAGAAGTGGATTACAGATCAAAATTGATCAATACAATTGAATATCTAAAGAAAGAAAGAGAAGAAAAAAATCCATCCAAGAAACAATTGATGAAGAAAAAGGAAAGTGTTCAACGTTTCGAAAAATATCAATAGGTCATCATAAATTTAAGAGCTCAACTAGAAGAGGCTGAAAGAATTGAAGAAACTCTAGAATATCAAAATAAATGTTTAGAATCCAACATAGAAACACAAAAGGAAGAAGCAGAAAAGATATAAAACACACTGATGGATCATCTCAAGGAAAGAACCGACGATTTAAACCAACTTGAGGAAGAGTTTGGTCAAGAAGAGAGAAGACTGGAAGAAGAATTAATTACATTGAAAATCCAACTTGAAGAAGCAAAGAGAACAGAGGAGGTCATGAAGTCTGAGATAATGAAGAAAGAAGAAGAGTTTGAGAATCTTGAAGAAGAATTTTTCACACTAAGAGTCAAAATCGCCAAGATCAACAAGAATGTTGAAGAGACAGAGACATCCACATCAGTTGTAGAGAATGAAGAGAAGAACTCTACATTGCTAGAAAAGAACAATGAAGAAAATAGAAAGAGTTATGCAAAAGTACTCAAAGGAAGGAATCATGGTCAACTAGAATCTAAGAAAACTAATAAAGATACATCTTCAAGAAGCCTATCCATGTTCAAGCCACAAAGAAGATTCAATCATGATCATGATCATTCAAGGTAGAAATTCAGAAGGAGTACACCACAAAGAAGATCATTCACTCCCAGGTATACAAATTTCTTTTATGGTCATTGCTTTTATTGTACTAACTTTGGACATAAGGTTGCAGATTGTATGGATTATAAAATAAATTTTCAAGAAAGAAATGTCTATGTGTCCCCACATAACATTAAATGTTACAAATGTCATAACTATGGACACATAGCTCGTGATTGTATAAGTATGATCGATACTTCAATGAAAGAGAACACTAATATCATATATAAGAAAGTATGGATGAAAAAAAAGGAAGAATAGATGAACAAAGACCAGGTCCCAGATATCTGAAGATTGGAAATAAAACGAGATGAAGAAAAATCTACAGAGAAAAATAAGGATGTCAAATATAGAAAGGTTTGGAAAATAAATGAAAGAAAATAAGGACAAGT